>VZTB01004452.1:418805-431149 GCA_013397245.1 Thryothorus ludovicianus
TAGGGCGGGGAGCGCCGCGGCTCGGCCAGTCGCGGCGGGGCGGCCGAGGAGGCTCCGGGCGGTCCGTCCGCGGCGCTGCCGGAGATGCGCGTCTCCCGCCGGCGCTGACTCCGTGGGACAGAGCCAGCTGTCCGCCTCCCCCGTCGTCTGTGTGACGGACCACGCCGTCTCCCGGGAATACGTCGCCGTGGTCCGGTCGCGCTGCGGGGAGGGTAAGTGGAGGCTCCCCGGGGTGACGACTGACGGGCAGCCTGCGGCGGCGCGGCGGAACGCCCGGCGGATTTGGCGGAGCGCCGTCCGCAGCCGGCACCGTGCCACTGGCGGCGGAGCGCTTTCCTCGGTGTGGCGGGGGTCCTGCCCGGGGCTCGCATCGCCAGGGCGCGCCGGTGCGGAGTCGCCCGAGCCCGGAGCCGGTGCTCGTCAGCGCCGCTGGCTCTGTGCCGTCCTACGTGGAGTTGTCCGACGGGGCTGCGGGCTTGGGCGAGTGGGCAGGCGGTGGGGAGCGCTGTGCGTCCCGCCGAGCCCCGCGGCGGCTGTCGGGGAAGGTGTCGCGGCGCCGCCGCCGTGCCGGCTCGGTGCGCCCGGCCGAGCGAGCGGCGCGCCGCGGTCGCCGCTCTGAGCGAGGGTCCAGATGCGGGAGCTCAGCTGTTGCCTGTCAGTGCTGACAACTGGCCCCTTCCAGGCAGCCTCCGCCCTCTCCCTTATCCCGAGCGGAGCGTCCGCCTCTGGGCGCCCTCCTGCCCCGAGCGGGACCTTGGTGGGGTGAGAACCTCGCTCTGCCACCCCGGCGGCATCTTCCGCACTGTCCGCTTTAACTGGGGGTAATCCCCACACCCACCCCTGCAGCCGCGGACCTCGCTGAAGTATGTGTTTGTGCTGTCCTTTCTTAACGAAGAGAGCTCTGGAAGGGCGATGCATCGTCCGCGAGTCCCTTCTCCCAGAATATTTATGCCCACCGCGGGATTTCAAACTCCAGCATTTATCAATCGGCCGGGCTGGGCTGAGTCCAGACGCCTTCGCTGTGGTCGAGCCCGGGGCGGCTGGGTCTGGCCTTTGACAGGAATCTGTCACTGTACCCCAGCGGGGGTGGCCCAGGAAGGCAAAATAAAGCACCCGTCCGCACCAGCGTTTCTAAATGCCATCAGCTGGAGAGCGAAGAAACGCAGCGGGGGGTATTTTACAAGCTCGCGTAGAAATGTTTATACAGAGAAATTTAATGGTTAACAATGCTTATTCTCAACATGCTAAAACCTAAAAAAAAGGCATAAATAAATTACTAGCGTTATTGTGGCGAAATTCCCTATGATCATTGTTTAGCTGGTAACAGATCTTTAAACTACATATTTTTTGCATGGCATATTCTAAAGTAAGTACAGATTTTTCTAGTAGATGGAGTTTTCTCCCCTTTAGCTGTAGTTCTTACTATTTCTAGGGGGAATTAAGGTAATTTGTACTATTTCTTTGCAAGACAGATATATCACAGTGGCCAAGTTTTCATCCCAAGATGTGAATAGATCAGAATGAGCTTGGACAGGGAGTGGAAAGGAAAGGAGATGGAAAGAGACGTTACTCTGAGGCAGTGACAGATCCTTTCATTTTTCCCTGCAGAGCCCCGGATGAGCTGGGCTGGTACAGTTCTGCCAACAGCACAGTTAATTGTGTCCTGTAAATCAAGGTCCATGGAGCTGCTCTCTCACTGTACAACAAAAGGTTTTGTAATGAGTAAGCCCAGATCAGTCATATAAAAATTTTAACATCAACTAGGCAAGGTGTGTGTGTAAGGACCTTACAGGGTTAATAGCTAAACTATTAAGATTGGAGTCAGATGTGGGTAAAAGCAACAGGAGAGTCTGGTTTTTCCTAATATCCTGTAGTATGATAACTCTGAAAAAGGTAACTGTTTTAAAAAAATCTGTTTCAATTTAAGATTTATTAAGCAAGGGGAAACTTATGTAAACATAAGAATCCCTTTCTTGTTTGGAAAGGCTAGAAATGTCATCTGAACTTAAAGACTACATACTATGTGTGGATTTTCGTGCATATGTGCAAGGTTATTAATCTCATTTTCAGCTAGCTTATTGTATGTCTTAGGGCGACTGGGGTGTTTAACTCAGGCCTTTGGCAAAATGGCTTCTGTGCTTTTAGAATTCTCCCTGGCAAATTAGTTATTTCTAGCATTTAATAAGACTTTCAAACACAGGAGCAGGAGATAGCAAGTGCTTTCCAAAGAAGGAGAAATGGAGGGGGTGGGAAGGGGTGTCAAGTTTTACTTATATATGTTATAAGTTGGGAATGTAAATTTGTATATAAGGAGGAGATCTGAAGAATTTCTTGGCACACTAATGACCTGGCTTTTTGCAACTTCAAGAGTTTGGTCTGTCTCCCCCTATGGTTATAATAAGAGACTAAATGCATTTGGCATATTTAATTAATTAGCATATGAAAATAGGATGACTTTTACTCTGTCATTGTTTTCCTGTGAAAGTTTTTAATGCTAATGAATGTCTACATTTTACAGAGTAATTTAAATGGCTTTGCTTCATATTATGCTTTTGCAGATTGGTTTTGACCCTTTCTAATGCTGAAAGCCTTTGTATTGTAGCCTTTAAGTCCTTCCCTGTTGTCATATGATTCTTGCGTAATAAATACGATGTCAATTACAGCTATACACAGCTTCTAACAGAGCAGACTGAAAGTTGCTCTTAAATCTAAAGCCTCTGTTTGCTTGGGTGCTATGTCTTGTGCATTCCAGAGTTAATTGGATGTGCAATGATGAATTTCATTTAAAACAAACAAACAAGCTGGGTTGTGTTTCTGTTTTCTGTGACTACCTTATCCTAAAGTAAAGAGATCCCTGCTACTGGGGTATAAAAGTGTGCTCTGAAACATTACTTTTTGTTTTTTAACAGTTGAGAAACATCATTTGTATTTCTGGGAAAGCTGTTGCATGATACAGTATTCTGCTAAGAATGCTGGATTGAGATGGGTCCCTGGTGACCAAGTGGCTTATATCAATATTCAGTTTACCCACTTGTATTAAGGCTTAAGCTTCAGTTTGGCCAGCACTGGTTTTTGCTTATGCTGTTTAAACAGAAGTAAACTTGAGGTTAGCTCTAGCCATTAGTGTGTGCTTGGTGTAAGCCATGCAAGCTTAGGTCCTGCTCCTGGAAATGTTTACAGAAATGAGTAGCTTTTACTTGTGTGCTTAAATTGTTTGGATTAGGAGTTGTATAATGGGAAGAACCAGCTTGGAAGGATACAGCGCAGCTATTGCTCATCTTTTCCTCCTCCCACCTTATGGCTGAAGAATGATGGGAAGAAACATGTTTTGCAAGTAATAGCACACTGAAGTCGTGGCATTTCTGGCAGAAATTCCCAGATAGACTGTCAGATCAGTTTGCCAAAATTACATCCTTTTTTCAGAAACAGCTCTTTGGCTGCTGGTTCATTGACAAAGGATATTTCCAGCTACTGAAGAAAATTTCACAGGTGGTCTGCTACAACTCTTCCTCTTTGTATTTTAGTTATTTATAGTATTCACAAAATACATTATATATTTTTAGCAGAACTAAAAGAGCATTTGACTTCTCAGCACAAACTAACAATACTCCTCAAGCATGTTCTGGTGTAAGGAGGTTTTTTCTAAATGTACAAAATGAATGAAGTGATCATATACAAGAGGTAAGAGCCAACACAAACATTTTTAATATTTTTAAAATGTTTGTAAATGACAGCTTTTTGCTAGTTTACCTTTTCTTGGAACACTGCCTGGAAGGCTTCTTAAAAGTTCTTAAATATAGCCATAAGGTTGGTGAGTTGCTTTTCACAATCATTATGAACCTATCAAGCCCAATGTTTTGCTAGCTAGTAAACCTAGGGTAGACAGTCTCTCAGGTAGGCTTTTCATTTCCAGTGGATTACACATCAACAAACGCTAGAACTGTGTTATTTCAGTTGTTCTGTACTGAAGTTGTGTACTCCTGTCTAAGGTCTGTGTTTGAAACATTGATTTATAGCACCTGATAGCTCTTGCTGTTCTGTCTTGTGTACTTCTCTCCTCCATTTTCTCTCTCTTCCCCTCTGTACCCTCCTTAAGATATAAGAGTATTATGCACTGTGCTTGTAGGTTTATATCTATAACAGATATAACAAGTTTTATTCAGTTGCCCCCCCCTTTTATGTAAGGACAGATCCCACCGTTTGCAATTACCATCTTTGACTTCAGTAAGAATTTTTTTTTTAAATGTTTCCAGTTACGCACAATATTAGCTTTGTGGAGTGGTTGAATGCAAAAAAAATCATTTTCAACTGCCATCCAAATACTGAAATATAATTGCTTGCTTTTATTTAAAATAATTTTGTTTCCTGTGATGTTTTTGTAGCCACCTTTTTCAGCCTGTTGCCTTCTAATCTTGCATCAAGTAACCTCAGACTTAATATTACATGATTCCAGAACTAGGCTTCTCTGTCGGCAGCATGCCAAATCCTGTCTAATGTCTGTGTTAATGTGGTGTATATGAAAACTGACGTCTCTGTGGATTGAAACACTGATTTGTATAATTGCAACCAGCATGATTAAAAATCTGCATGTCAGTATCATGATGCTTATAATAAAACTTATAGATTTTTTTTTTTTAAGCAAGGTGATATTAGTCCCTTAAAATTTTTTCAGAGTCTTCATTGTCCAAACATCCTCTTTTCTGAAGGTGTTTGAGTGTTTAAAAGAGAAGACAAGAACATGTATGCAGTTATGAATATAATAATGTAGGTCTTGGATTGTGCTGCGTGGTAGGACTGCACCCTCTTGTTCTGTAGGAAAGCTGCATCCTCTCTCACCAGTCTTAAAAAGAACTGATATGAAAGACTTGTCTCTGAATCTTTAAACATACCTAGACAAATGCTTCTATGCCATTCCTCAAAGCACACATCCCTTCTGTGTTCCTGTGATCCCTGCTGGAGCCACGTAAGCCACCTGTGACACGGGTGCTGTAGTTGCTCAGCTTTCCCTGTTCTGCTGCCCCCTGATCTGGCAAAGTGCTCCTGTGGCAGTGGTGGTGCTGGCTCAGCAGGAGACTCTACCCAGGCACTCTTGCTCAACCCGTTGAGCACTTGGGCTTGTGGGACACTGCCCTCACCCATGGCCCATTTCGGCGGCAACAAAGACACACAATAACCGTGGCACAAATTGAAAGCCACCTTGTGCTTTCAGGTGTGGATCAACTTGTCTAACAGCAGTAAAACCTGACTTGTTTTCAAGTATGTTAAAAATTAGTGCATGATTAGTGAAGATAGTTTTTAAGGATCTTTTTGTAATCAAGCGTTAATCAGAAGTTCAGAGTGTTTATGTAAAGAAATTGCATGTGTTTGTGTGCATACTTTAGGATTAATACGTTTTTACTTTATTTCAGACTCTTTGCAGGAATTGGTATTTTCATATAGAAATTAAAGCTTCACATGCTGAGATGACTATTCAAAGTATGAATATTTATATACTTTAAAATGGAGGCGCTAAAGAAACGTCTGAACCTTGCATATTTGCATCCCTGTATACAGACTGCTAAATAAATTATGCTAGGTCTAGAACCTCACTGGTGAATTGCAGATGTCTTTTGTAAAAGTATACATATGGCTTTCTGAGAGCTTTGAACTGTTTCCTCATGTTTTGCTCATCAGAAAGATGGTATGGATAACTTCATTGTGAGAGGGCATTTTTCCAGTCTTGTTTGCAAAGCATAGTGAATCTGTGTGGTAAATATTGAGTTTTCATTCATCCTTGGGCTGAAATGAGCTTGTTCTGTGCATATGGAATATGAGAAAAATATATACAAAGGATATGTTTATATTGAATAAAATTAATAGTATAAAGCAAGTGCAAAGAAAGTGACTAGCCTAAACAGCTTGGCAGGCCAATAGCCAGCGAATGTCTTAGAGTACTGCCAAACATGTAGAAAGCAGACCAGGCTCTCATCTGTTATGAGGTACCAAAAAACTTCCAGCCTCATGAGGATGTTGTTTACCCAGGATGCAGCTTTGTTCTGTTCTCTTAGCAGCTCGGTGTAGGTTTGGATTTCAGCAGGTATCTGCTACGAGGTACCACTATTATTCAGGAGGAATGTGACTGCCTGAAAAAGCAAGCAGTTGTGCTACAGCAGCTCTCTGCAGACAGATCCCAGAGTGTGGGTCCCTTTTTACAGGGTATTGGCCTCTCCTTAGGAGGCTCTGGGGAAGAGAGCAGTGTACCAGAGTAAGTCTGGAGAGAATGCCTGCAGGGTCAGAGGGAGGCCTGTATATTGCTGTTGTGCTCAACCATGAGCTGCCAAAAAGCTGTGGAAGCACTCTCAGCAAAGGATACTGCAGAGTAGATTACTGAGCTCGATGGTTTCTTTAGCTGCTTGTGAATCCAGTAAATGTCAAGCTGTACACCCAACCTTTCATACACCCCATCTGCTTGGACAATATTTGCAGGCAGTTTCAGGTGGTGAGAAGCTGAAGTTCAGTGGTCCAGGCTAATACCCCGTTTTGTTCTCAATATATGATTTTCCAGTTATAGAAAACCATTGATTTCATGCAAGATCAGCTTGCATGTTTTTAGAGTAGCTGTTAATATACTGAAATGAACAATGCATGTGTTTGATTGAACTGAAGTGACCACAGTGACAAATAGGTGCCTGTTTCATTGCTGCAGATTTATTGCTTTTAAGATTTCTTTGCAAAATGTCCCCTAACGCTCAGAGCTCTATAGAGATAGTTTGAAAATATTTGGGAATTTTCTTGGTTTTTTTATTTTAAGTGAGCTTCCCAAATCAGCCCAATCAATATAGAACAGTACAAGGATTATGTTTGTGCACAGTGGGGTGGTAGAAGAGGAGCTTCCTAACCACATGCTGCTACCAAGAAAAAAAGAAAACCCCAAAAAAAACATAGACTATAAAGCTGTAGCTTTTGTTCTACTTCCAAACAATGAAGTGATTTTGTTACCTGTGTCACATATAGGACTTTTTCTGATTTGCATTCCAGTCTCAAGTGTTGCTCTTTTTAACCACTGTAATATTAGTTGTCCATATGATCCTGAAGAGTTTTGCAAGGTCATCTGCTTGGGCTTGGGTATAAATTATCATTGGGCAATGTTTCTGGTGATTGGTCAGATCTCTGCTTTCTAGGAATGGAACTTCTGTTCTTCCACAAAGTGGCATGCTCCTCATTTTATAGAATAACTGTAGGAAAATATAAATCAAGGATGTCTGTCTGAAAAAAAATGTTCTCTCTAAAACTTCTTTGATTTTTTTTTTGGAAGCCTATTTACTGACTGGGCTTCTGACTTACTTATATCTGTCCCAAATCTTATTAAAAAAAAACCCACCCAAAACCTCTGGGTAAGCTGCAAGTTCTCTTCTTCCCCACCCCCAGCTAGAGCCTCTTTCCCTGCCTTTACTTGTGTACTCTCTCGGTTTCACAGTTCATATACTTGTGTTTTTTTTAAAATCTCCCCCCGCACTCTGGTGGGAAACATGTCTGCTGTTTCCTTTCAAGCACACAAGGCTTGATTCTCCTCTCACAATGGCATAAATTGTGAAGAACTCCACTTGAAATCAATGGAAGTAAAGACATGTAAAATGGGGTGAGAGAAGAGCCCAGCCTCTGGTTTCTATTTTTAAGTGAGTCTGGTTAACCTAAAATTGTCCAGTGTGCCACTGTGACTTTAGTTTGTAGCTATCAGTTACTATGCTTGTTACTTTTTGTACATAATGTTTCATTTTCATATATAATACATCATAGCTAGTACCTCTAATCAGGATGCACATGTCTTTAATTTAATACCTTGGTACTACTATGTCAATTTTGGTACATAATAAGTAATATGTATGGTAAAGCACTTACCTTACTAGTGTCAGATCCTGCAAAATGTCTGAGGTATAGCTGTATTCCTGTGCAGGCCCCAAATGAAAGAAGGCTGAATTGGCTCTATCTACAAGTTAAAACTTTCTTTGTGGTTTTCTCTTGCTTCAGTAATTCTAATCTGTGAATCTTGTTCCTCGTTATCCAGGTTCAAAATACTAATTCTATATAAAAAATACTTTCTCATTTACTGGCGGTTTTTTTCTGTGCTTGTGAAGTGTTCAGCTCCATTCTTATGTTTCGTACATGCTTAAGAACTTATTTTAACTTCAGATTTTCTCTGAGCAGTGAAGACTTTGCAAGAAACCTGTGATATCCACACGTGATTTTTTTCTATTGCCCAAGTTTTGGTGGTTGTTCACATTTGTTTATTTTTTGGCGATGGATTATGGTCCTTAATTACCATCACTAGTCAAATAACTGAATGAGATTATACAGCAGTGCTGTAAAAACTGTTCATGGTAACTGTGATCTGTCTATGTGTGGATATCTTTGAGAACAGTCACCTCATTCATTAACCAGTGCAACAGACTTCAACTTTACCTCTATTTAGTTTTTGAAATTAATGCAACCTTCTTTACCTAACTGAAACATTGCTTTGACTGCCTCTTTCTATGGTTTAAAAAATGCCCATAAAATAGTTGGCTCTTGTAATGTATTCAGACTTGGCGTACATTTATTGGTGTATTTGAATTTTTGTTTTCTGCTTGAATAGCAAATCACAGGTGTCCACAAAAGTCTCTTTAAATCTGAAGATTTATTATATCTCTTAAATTTTATCTCAAATTTTATTATGATGAGGATAAAAAACCTATGGTGCTTATCTGTTTAGTCATTGAGCTTTCCCCTTCCATTTTAGTCCCCCAAAAAGTCAAGAGGTTGCCTAGCTAGTTATGTGGTGGCCTTATGTATCAGGGACAGCAGATGTCACAGCACCTTGCTGTGCTGCACTGGGTTGGGGTGATGCAGATCTGAACAGTCAGTGTGGCTTCCTGGGCACAGAAGTGATGTGGAACTGGCTTCTGACCCCTTGGCTACAGTTATTAATTCCAGTGTTCCTTGTCTCTGATAGGTTTTGCGTGACTTACCAAAGGGAAAATGGTTTATCAAGTTCATTGTAGCTTTACCTTTGGCTTTTGTGAAGCATGGCTGTCAGACAGGGAGGTGGCATGGTGGAGACCAAGAAGCAGAGTTAACTGCTGCTGTGAACTGCTGTGGTCGTGAGCAGTGGTGCTTATCTACAGCTGATGTGAGGAGTGCTGGGGCAGAGAATGGTGTTTGATGCCATAATTGTGCTTGTCAATTCAATATGCTTTTCCTAGCTGGAAGCTGGATACTTCTCAGCTTTGTTAGAGCCATCCTTGTTGTGGAGCAAGGAACTGACAGCCTTCCAAGTGCAGAGATGTGCAGGTGATCTTTCTGGTGGCAGGCTTTACTCATGTTTATTCTTATGGTTTTGGAGGCATTTTTAAGCTCTTCTGAAAGCTACAATGGTGGTGGCTGCAATGCATGTCTGGGACAGAAACTACTTTTGGTAGTATTTTCAAAGCATAAGGTCTGATGTGCAAAAGTAATTTTTGAGTACAAGGGAAACAAAAGGTGATGTGGTTAGAATATGAGACTCTGTAGGAAAGTTAACCTCTAATACAGATTGGTATCTACAGCAAGCTTGCAGAAAGACTGAAATCTTATGGAGCACCTTATCAGGTTTATGGATGAAGTGGCTTCTATTGGAAAAGGTATGGGAATAGAAGAGCTTACTTCTGGCTCTGTCATTAGTTGTAATAGTTAACAACAATCAAAGATAATAGCGTGTAATCAAGTTGATGACTTAAAGGCTCTGAAGAAACTTAAGACTTTCTGCCTGTTGTGAAACTGGTGATGTAAGACTTGACCTCAGGAAATGGAGATTGTTTTAGGGATCCAGAGCTTGAATCTGTTTATTGACACTTTTGAAGAGTTGTCACCACAAAATACAGAGCTCGAGAAGTGCAATACTTCTGCAAGAAAGAAATCTTTTCTAGAAGCAGCAATAAGCGCAGGGTAAATCAGTACTTCTAGTAAATAATTCCAGAGCCATTTGCTTGCAGTCTTGATTTGTATGTAAGTATGCTAAAAACTATGACTACTGTATAGTTCACTATCTATTCCAGCCATCTTTAAAAGCTATCTTTTTTCACAGAGAAGCTTTCTGACAAGAAGCCTCAAACGGATGCTTGGCATCCGTGTCTTTTGGGGCAGAAACCCAAAATGTATGAGATCAGAAGTCTAAATAGATTAATCCTTCTATTTAGTTACAAGTGCATGTCATGGTATACACTATAAGAAAGTGTTTAAAGCTCTTTAAGAATATTCATGTGTTAAGGACAAAAGTGTGTGTGGTGGGTAAGTAAAGCGATATTTTAAATCATGCCAGCAGGCTCTAAGTTTTTATCTGTGTCCTGTTAAGGGAAAGTAAAAATGACTGAAAATTGGTATGCTGTGGAAGGGTGCATAGGAAACATATATTTCTTGACAGCCTTCCAAAAGTACTATTTAAAGACAGTTTTGTAACACTGGTGTCTTAGCAGCATTCTGGTAGCCTCAGTTTTCTTTCCCATGTAGCAGTTCCAGCTCTCACTTTCAAATTAGCCTGTTGTGTGATACCTTATGAAACAAAGTAAATATCAGGAGGACACACTGCAACACTTATGTCTAAATTTGACCCCAGTATGTGCACAGCTTGATACAGCTATGAATTTTGTCCTTAAGAAACATTTTGTAAAACATTTTGATCGATCATGCTGCACCTCTACCACTGTGGATGTACACCAGGCACACCTATATAAGGAAGCCTGAGATCCACATCTCCAAAGCTGAATTGTTTGTGGAGCTGTTAGGTCAACATTGAAAGGTGCTTTACCAGCATGGAGGGCAGAGATGTACACGGTTATCAAGTTGGTGCTGTGACATCTTACTGTAGGAAAAATGCTTGAGAAAAGTCACCTTGAAAATGTATAGATGAAACGTATGCAACATTAATGTACAGTCCTGGACATTTTCACTTAAATGCTAAAATATGGGGCTTGGGTTCTAACTACACTTCTGGCTCTGCAAAGAAAACCAGACTGGTGCCTCGCCTCTCTTGCAGCTGGTGACTCCAGGGAAAAGTAGGGTGTTACAGCTGGGAGGGCAGCAGCCAAGGCTGGCTGGGCAAACAACAAGTACAGACTCAAAGATGGCAGAAGATGTACTGGTTAACTGGTGGGCTATGGAAGGTTCAGCCATTGGTTTTAGGGCTCTGGCTGCTATTCATGTCCAGTGTGGGCCTCGCAGTTCTGGTGGAAAAAAGGCCACATGCTGTTATCTCCTTGCTAGGGGAAGGTGCAGTGGAGTTGCAGCCATGGAGTTGGTGTGACTTGTGATGGTGGTGGCCTAATGTAGAGCAGAACAAAAAGTTGATGAGTTGTCATAGAATGGTTTGGGTTGGGAGGGACCTTAAAAAACATCTAGTTCCAACCCCCTGCCGTGGGCCAAGGACATCTCCCACTAGACCAGTTGCTCAAAGGCCCCTCCAACCAGACCTGGAACCCAGGAATGAGGCATCCACAACTTTTCTGGACAGCATGTACTGGTGTTTCACTAACTTCACAATAATGGCTTTCTTCCTGATACTTAATCTAAAACTACCCTCGTTCATTACAAATCCAATGCCCCTTGTGCTATCACTGCATGCCCTTCTAGAAAGTCTCTTCCAGCTTTCTTGTAGGCACTGGAAGGCTTCTATAAGGTTTCCCTCAAGGCTTCTCTGTCCCAGACTGAAGAGTCTGAGTGCTCTCAGCCTGTCTTTATAGAAGAGGTGCTCCAGTCCTCTCATCTTCCTGGCCTTCCTCTGGACTCTCTCCAAGAGATCCATATCCTTCCAGTGCTGAGAACCCCAGAGCTGGATGCAGCTATTCTAGGTGGGTCTCACCGGAGTGGTGTAGAGGGGCAGAATCCCCTCCCTTGCCCTGCTAGCCGTGCTGCTTTCATGCAGCCCGAGATGTGTTTGGCTTTCTGGGCTGCAAGTGTCCATTGCCAGGTCACCTTGAGCTTCTCAACACACCCAAGACTTTTCTTCAGGCCTGCTCTCAGCCCATTCTCTGCCCAGCCTGTTCTGTGCTTGGGATTGCCCTGACCCAGGACCTTGCTTTTGGCCTTGTTGAATTTCATGAGGTTTGCACAAACACGCCCTCAGGCCTGTGAAGGTCCCTCTGGGTGTCATCCCTTCCCTCCAGCATGCTGGCCACCCCACACAGCTTGGTGTCGTCAGCAAACCTGCTGAGTGAGGTGCACTCGATAGCTGCGTCCGTGTCACTGACAAAGATGTGACACACTTCGCGCTGACCCCAGAGCAGGACTGACTGGAGCCCGTCCCGTCCCGCCCCTCCCGTCCCGCCTGTCCCGCTCCTCCGCGCCGGGGCGGCTCC
>VZTB01004452.1:435713-472711 GCA_013397245.1 Thryothorus ludovicianus
GGGCTCTTTAGTGTCCTTTCTCTTTCACGCTAGGCTGGTGTAAAGCCTGGTGTGCAGAAATTGTAGAAAAGAAAAAAATAAATAACCTGAATATGCCAAGAGTCCAGTTCATTTTTTTACCTAAACAAGGACTTAAAAGACTAGTCTCTCCTATCAGGGGAGAGTTATGTGGGAGTAACAACTCTTACATCTCCTATCCCTTACTGTGGAATGTATAGCTCTGGTGCCACTAGCTGGGTGGGTTTTTTTGGGGGGGGGGTTTAATAGGACTGAGTTAATTTGATGGACCTAATTTGTGAGTTTCTTCTGTAAAGTCACCATGTGGTGCATCAGGGCAGCGTCTGAACAAAAGGCTTCGCAGATGTATTAGTATCACTGGGGAGCCCATCTCATAAAGCAGAATGAAGATCTAAAACACTGAAGAAGACCATCCTCTGTAGCATGTCCAGCTCACAGTCTCTTAACGCTTCTAAGATGATGTTTCATGAAGGCAACTCTTGTGCAAATTCATCCTGTATAAAAAGAATCAGTTAACAATCCTGTACTGCTGCTGCCAGGTCTGTGGAAGCGTCTCCTTTCAGACTATAACAATGTTTAACCATCTGCACACAAACAAGGCAAAAAAAGTCACTTTAAAAAAATAATCCATTGTTTTTCCTGAAGTGTTCATACTCAATTTAGAGTTAATGCTTAAGCTATATCTGTTCATCTGACTTGTTTTTGGCTTGTTCAAGGAAATGTTACTGCTCTGTTGCTGTGGAATACCTTAAATTGTTGGGATAGAGTGACATCTGGGAAGTATTAATTACTTTGTCAGATTTACGCAAGATTGTTTATTCCATCAAAAGCACATTTTTTCATCTGTACTTTAAATTCTAAAAAAATGAAGAATGTCAAGTTATACAGTAGAGTCTGTCAGGAGGACATTTAGAAAATTAAACTTCTTATATAACAAGTCTCATTTCCATTTAAAGTATTGCATATGTCCTTTTCTATTACTGGTTAACTTGGTCCATGCGTGGGTCTACTCGTCTCCCACTCAGTGTCGAGTCCTTGATGACTGGAGTGGTGAATACAGAAGGAAAATGGTACTCAGGGAAACACAGGAAGAAAATACAAGAGGCAGAGAATCTGGAGAGACAGAGAAAAGAAAGTAATTACCATATCTCCTTTTCAACTAGTTCCTCCTTTCGTTTGAATAGTAAGAAGCCTATAGTGACCTGGTAATGAAATGGCAGTATAGCTCTGACCTGAGTGGGAGTTCTTCACTTCAAAGCATAACTTAAGTAGGGTGTTGTACTCATCAGGAGACTAGGTTATTGTATGAACAGTGCATGCACATCTCTACCACCTACAAGTTTGCTTAGAAAAGCAAATACAAGGACATAGTGCTCCAAAATGTTAAAAATTCATTTTAATAGAGAGTGACAATGCTGTAGTGCTTCAAGTATGTTCTCACCAAACTGAAGTAGCCACCACATTAAGTGGGAGAGTTTAATCACAGCTGTAAAGTATCAGTTTTCACACCCATAGACAACTGGAAAACTCAGGATTGAACGCTTAGATTTACTTTATCATTCATGCTTATTTGTGTCAGGTCAAATGAATGCATATCCTGTGAGAGACCTGACAATTACTGCGTTACCCATCTAAGAGAAGATACAAGTGTACAATTTTCTAAAATCATTCTGGTTGGAAACAACCTCCGAAGGTCAGTTGATCTAATCTCAAAGCAGGGTCAGATGAATTCAGACCACAGTGTATCAATACAGCATTTAGATTTCTGCACCATGCAGCAAGTCTCTTAATAAATAAACCAGTGTTTCTATGAATCTTCACAAATTAGAATGCCTTTAGTAAATCACATTTTCCAACTGGAAGAATGGGGATCCTAGAAAAAGGCAGGTTTTTCTCTGTGTGTACAGTTACTCTTTGAAGTTGCAGTACTCTGCATCATGATCAGTTGCAGAGTATGTTGACCTGTTTGACTGGCTTCCTTCATTCTTGGATGCCTGGTTGCTGAAGTAGCTGGCTTCAGGGTGACTTAGTGACACTTGAGTTACTATATCCTCCAGTGCTGTTAGATGGGATTAAGGTTCAAGTAACCACTAAGTTGCTTTTCTTTTGAAAATACCTTCTAAAATATTAATTTTGAAGCTGTATTCATGAAATATAGGCTTTGTGTTGCTGTTTAGAGACTTGATATAAGCAAAAGGCATTTGAGCTTTGTCATGTTAAAGCGTCAGCACACCCTACTCCTCGTGTCACATAAATGGTCAGAGATTTGTTCTTGAAATGTTTACAAGACCTTCAGGAATTCTTCAGAAACAACTGCTTGTGAGTACCAGTCTAAGGTACTTCTGGAGGAATACATAAATAAAAGGCAATTAAGATTTACATCTTTTAAATCTACATGATATCAAATAAGGTTGAGAAACTGGTCATTCTGGATGAGTAGCAATCTTGCATCTGAACTTGAACCTCTGAGTTTTTTTGTTTTCATATTCAGCATGTTTGCATCATGCTTTCTTGCAAGTAGCTGAAGTTGCATGTTTGTACCCTTTCAGACAAAATTTTTATGGATGTGGATTCCTTCCAGGTAATTTGGTAGTAAAGGGAAAGTTTGATAAGTTGTAGTAATGCTTAAAAGAACAACTCTGAATTTCCGGGTGCCCAAAAATACGTTTAGTGATTTAGTGAAAACTGGATTTGGGTCGGAGATTATTGTGGAGGCTGTCCTTTGATTCCTGTTGGTTTTCTGGGCATCTGAGGATGTTTTTGGAACTGTTTGATGTATCTAAGCATAACAAGCCTATTGCCAGTGGATGCTGGTGGCACTGCTTGGTGAGTTGGCCATGCAGGAAAAACATGTCCCTCTGAGTAATTCCACTGCTCTGCACTGATACTCAGATTCATACTCTAAAGGGACCATTGTATTTTGGTTTTTTTGTGTTACTGTCTAGCATGTCAGTCTGTTACTGTTCAGTCAGTCTGCAGTGTTCCATGTAATTAAGTAAAACTTCTTTATTTGTTCTGTGAGCTGTTAATCATTCTTAATTGTATAAAGTATTCAGATACTTCAGCCACCGATGTTCAGGTCTTTGCTAATACAAACAGCTCGTTCCTACCCAACAGAAATCTGCCTTGTGCTCTTCCTTGCCTACCACAGTGTGCAAATGCAAGAGAAGAGAAAGGTTCAGGGTGTCCCACTGAATGTAAAACTGAAATTGCTCAACATGGATACAGCAATAATGGTTTGAGAACAGCAAAGGGAAAAGTGGTCACAGAGGGCCTGGTTCTGCTGGCTTAGAGAACTGTTTATTTTGTGATAGACTGTGAGATGGAATTAATTCCAATTAAAAACAAACAAAAATTTGGATGTAACTAATTGTGTTTGGTTCTTCTTTTACTGCCCAATCTTCTAAGTCTTTCTTTAGGTTACTGTATTATTTTGGCTTGTGGTTTTTTGTTTGGTATTTTGGTGTGGGATTTTTGATTTGATTTGGTTTTTAAATGCCAGGAACTCCAAAACTCGAGTTCACGTTTTTCAAATTTAGGAGTTTGTGTGTCAGACTTTTGTCGTAGTGATCTTCATGCTGGTAAGGAGACCAGTGGTAAGAGATTGAAGAATGCTTTACAGTAATTGTCTACCTCTAAAAATTTCTGGAACTTGCCAGATATTTGCAGAGTAATTATGCTGTATGCTTTGTAAAAAGCAGTAAAAGGACGAGGCTTAACAAAAAGAAAAACCAAAAAACACCAACCAAACAAAACCAAACAGAAACACCAAAAATTTTAATGCATTCCTACTGTGTGTTCATTCTCTGCGTTTAATGAGGTCTTTAGAGGTCCCACATTTTGTAGAGGAGTGCTGTGCCAGATTGTGTGATGCTTCCTCATAAAGTTTTACATCAGTAAATAGATTTTGGCGTTGTCTATTCTTGAGGAATAGAAATCTTATTAATTGACTATTATTTGAGAGATGGTGTTCTGATATGAGAGTGTATTTTTATAGATATCTGCATAAAATATTTTCTTGGTAGATCCGCTTTGTGATCTATGGTTAAGTTATCAAAAATCATTATGCAGATTATACAGTAAGTTCAGCATGTTTTTAAATTGTGATCACAACTAAATCTTTTGAATATTAGTATATTGTTTCAGAGTGCAAACTTTTGATTGTAGTACATTATTGTGAGTTTCAAAAATTGGTGATGATAAACTTCACAAATTTTTAAACTGAAGTGTGATTAAGCTTGATCCATGCAAGTTGTGGCAGTGAAATATTTGCAAAAGATTGTTGATTCATTATATCCTAGTCCTAGGGAAGGGTGATCCTGGATGCAGCTGTGTACTATGTAGGCTACATTATGGTTTAGCAAAGAAGCCAAGAATACAATGTACAGAAATAAGTTCATTTGAGGTGCTACCTGTAGTTCAGTGGAAAATTGATGTTAAAATTCTATATTGCCAGCAATCTGTGCTGTTCTTACTGTGTTTAAATTTTCCTGTGTATTCTTGTAAATGTGGATCTTAGAAAGGAAAAAAATGGCATTAGATCAGTTAATGCAATTAAAAAAACACAGAACAGGCCATGCATCTTCACACAGCCCGTTGAACTGCTACATGATCTCTTCTACTGTTATACTATGTGCAGAAAGTCTGGATGTTTAAAAAAGATGATTGGACAAAAGAGAGCAAGCAAGGAGTGGAAAACTAAGTTGTCAGATGCTCCAGCTGCAGTACAAAGCAAACCCAAATGCTAGTTGCTGAGGTTTCTACAGCACTTAGCTAATAATGCATTATCTTGCTGTATTCTTGACTTTGAGCAGCTATTGTGCTAAAGTGTGGGTCCGGGCTGTCAAAGTCTTTCCCACTTTTCTGTGTCCAGGAATGGCTGGAGCTCTGAGAGAACAGATTGTCTGGCTCTTTCTTACTTTTTTTTTAGCCAACCTTGTTTCCAATCTGGTCTGAATGCAATCAGTTATCTGTAGATAGCAAGCAGTGACTGGCTATGAATAATGTCTGTGTTTCTTAAAAGTGACATCTGTGACTTGCCAGACTGCCTACGTGAAATGCCTCCAATGATCTCGCCGTTGCTCCTGCACCATGTAGGAGGGGACAGCAGCCTTAGTGCAGGACCAGAGTGCTCTGCTCCACTCTGTTGGCCTAGGTCATGCACTGCTCTAGCCTGAGATCCCAAACCCTGGTGTGTGTGATCCACTTTGAAATGGCACCGAGCCTGGAGCAGGGCCACATGCCCCTCCTGTTGCTGATGGCTGTGCCCTCTTCTGCTATTGTACAAGTGGTAGTACACAGGAAAACCAGGACTTCAGAAACCTCATGTCCTGACACTTCTTCAGAACATTTCCTTTTCTGAAAGAGCTTATGTATTGAGCTTGACACATAAGGATTTTGCAGAGAAAGCTGAATTTTCACTTCAAGGGTCAAAGCACAAATCTTTTGCAAGTGATGAACAGTAGATCAGCCTGGTGATGGCTGAAGAGTATATTTTAAGAGACTTCTGAGCTTCATCTGCCTCTGAGAAGGGAACAGAAGGATATTTGCTCAACTGTAATTAAAACTAGATCTAAAAGACTCTTAGTTCCTCTAAGGTGCAGATGTACCTAGTGCAGTATAAAATACAGTCTTCAAAGGGCTGCAGTTGCTAACTGCTTGCACTTACAGCCTAGAGAAGATACTGATGACAGATTGCTCTCACTGCCATGGCAAGTTCTTTATCCCACTATATTTCATGATGCTGTTAGGCTTCAGCCTAGTGATCATGGCATCTTTCCCTACCCGCCCTGAAGTGTGTGTAGCATTTGTAGTGTTTATGTTTACAGGCGGGTCAGTGTTTGCAACCATTCAGAAGAGATGGAAATACCCTTTTTAGGAGGGAAGAAAACTAACAAGGACAGTTAATTGTACAAAATCCTCCTGTTTATCAGTAACCTCTCACATCTGTTAGCTGTCCTGAGTGTTGATTTAACAAGGAATCTAGAGATATGCTTAAGTACGGAAGAAGGCTTGTTTGCCATGCTCACATCTTTCTTCTTGGTTGGTAAAAAGAGGAAAATTACTCTCACATATAAGCTGGAATATATAAGAGAAGTGGTTTTAGAAAGAGTTCTAATAGTGAATTCTGTCTAAGGAGCAACAAATACAGCTTTGAAACCTACTGAAGCAAATGACTGAATGCTGTCTGAGAATGCTGTTATTTTGAGTGGGACTTGATGATTGTTGTGGGTCGCTACTGACGGAAGATGTTCCATGATTTTTTAAAAGCAAATCCACATCACAAGATACTTACAAACTCAGTTAGGGTGAAACTCATCAACACCAAGTAAGGGGTTTTTTTGATCTTTTTATCTCAGCTCCTGTTGAATTGTGTGTAATTAAAATACCTTATACTTTGGGTCATGTTAACTTAATCCTGAACAAGATCCCCAAAGCATAACTATTACTTGTTTGTATCAGTTGATGGTGGAAAGTTAAGGTAACTGAGTTAGTTTAGTTATGCCTAAGGAAATCAGACAGGGTTGCAGGTTAGGATGCCTCACAGTTCTGACCAAGTTTGTGTATGATTTGTCTCCTGGACCCTGGATGTTCTTTGAGACATATGGACAAATGAATAAAGCTTTGCTGCAGTGTCAGTATTTCTCAAGCCAGCAGGAGAGATTTTGGGCTTGCTGTTAACTTTACATCTATACTCTCCAAAAACCTAGTAGCAAATAGCATGGGTTATTCTCCATCATCTCTGTTGTTACTAACTGACTGATTTGAGGAACTCTGGTATGCAGATAGAAAGACTATCCTTTGAAACCAACCCTTGAATCTTGCAGAGGATGAATAATTTGTTCCGACATGTTAAGATGTGTATTTACAGAAGTTCTGTTTCCTGTCTAGCCAGGAGATGGCTCTGTCTAGCCATTCCCAAAGCACATCAGGATTTCTGAAGCTAGAGATAATTGGTATTTCTTGGGAGAAGTGTTTTTAAAATTGGCATTTTATGCATATGTTTCATGAATTGCAAGATAACTGTAGGGAAAAACTCGAATGGGAAGGAATTCAGAACAGAATTACAGTAAGAAAAATGGATGCATACTGACATGCTTGCCTGTAATTGGAGATCTGTTCGTAGGAGGTCAAGATAAAGGCCTTACAAACAGAAACCTGGCTAAAAAAGCCTGGCAAGCAGTCACAGCATTGTCTGGCTGCTGCAAACACAGCCTTTGGGCTGAAGCATAAGCAGCTTTGGTTTTCTTATAAGCAGCATGGTTTTCTTATATCTTTAGAAGTGTTGTTACACCTAGTAGTTGCTTCCACTGATCTTAAAATAAAATAAAATCATAATGGTACATGCTGAGTGGCCTCATGCTGTTAAGCCATTGATATTTCAGCCTATGTCTGTCACAGGAAGAAATGGGAGAGCTACTGGCACAGTCTTTGGTACTCAGTGGTCTAGTACAGGATGGGGGACCCAAGAGGAGTGAATAAACACAGACTATTTTATTAAATTGAAACACCAAGGCAAATACTTGAGAATGCCCATGAGCAGTTGTCCTCTGTCTGCTGCAAAAAGTGAGGAGAGCACATGTTGAGGGTCTTATGTGCTGCACTGAGGGAAATATCATATGAAGGAAGTGTTATGTGTACGTAGATTTTATAGTCAAAGAACTCAGCTAAAAGAGCAAATGCAATCTGAATATGAGTCATATTTTTGACCTATTAATGCAGGTGGTGAGGGTCATAATTAATGCTTTTGTATCATCTAAATGTGCACAAGTGAATCCTTGATGATTAGGTTATGTGAAGTAACTACTGAGTATCTTGTCTACTGATGTAGCTTCTTAGGTCAAAGAAAACAGGAGTGTTTTTCTCATGGGCAGTAGGTTATTAACAGCTGCTTTTTTCCTAAAGTCAAATTAAACCCAGGTACTTGGGTAGTATAAAGCTCTTTATTGTTCTTGTGGTGTCTCCTCTGTTGCACTGCAGGTGACTTGCTGAATTTAGACACACATTGATAAATCCATAGAGTATTCACCAAACATGGGTCTCCTAAGGTAGAAGATTTTGGTCTAATTGTACTCTCCAGTGGTAACAAATGTTGCTAAGACTTTACATAAGCAAACATTATTGAAAAAATGAGGAAACTGCAATTTCCAGCTAGTAAATATTAGAAAGTTTGACATTATTATTGTCTCAACTTCCAGACAGCTCGACTTCTCTCTGAGTTTTTTACTGTGGTTGGTTTTGTTTCAGCTGGGAGAAATGTGAATATATTTGCTTTTCTTTTTCCCCAATGGTTTGTGGAACTGAGTAGCTTTTGGGCACACAAGCCTGACTTGTTTGGATGTGTTGTTGTTGGGGTTTCTTTACCTGATATTCAAATATTTATATAATAATACTCAAGTATTTCTGACCGGTTATAAAATCTGTATGGCTGAATGGTCTTGTGTAACTGTTTTGCAGTGTGACAACATGTGAAGAACTAATCAGTAGAGGGAGCTGTGTGGAAGATCAGTGGTTTTTTGCTTTCTGGGATCCAAGTTCTGCAAGGCAAGACAAGACTATTTAAAAAGGTTTGAGAACTGACCAATTTGCTGCAAAATACCACTGGCTGTTTAATTGAGGCACTGGTGTAAACTGATCTCAATGCGTTTCTATACAAATAAATAGAACTGCAATTATCCTTTTTCAGATGCTCATGAAGCAGAGGCTGATCATAGGAAAGTTAATTTTGAGATGCAGATCCCAACTTGGTCTGTGCATATTTTGAGCAACAAGTTGGAAAAGAGAACGAAAAGCACAGATTTTTTTAAACCCTTGAGTATCTGTAAGGCTCATCAGTACACGGAACATCTTTGTCTTAATTTTCCAGAGCTGATTTACAACTGTACAAACACTTACCCACTAAGAAAAGTAATTGTACTTGATTTTTTCCCCACCCTCTTTAATCCTTGTACTTTTTATAGCTCTAAAGTAGGATGGCTTGACAGCTGCCTCATGAGCAGCTGAGACATCTTTATTACAACTCATCTTGGAGAAGGGTGGGATAGACAAGTGGGGAAAGAATATTTACTACAATCATGTGAAGAGAAGTTATTCCAAACTCTTGGCATATCTAAGATCAAGAGGATCTAGAAAGAAGGCTTGGGCTTTTTGTGATTCTTTGATTTACTTCATCTGAGTCTTCTAAATCTATGGGAATTAATGTGGGGCTTTTAGTGCAGCACTGTGAAAGAGAAGGTTTGCATTAGTAAGCTCTTCACTTCTGATGCACAACAGCTGGTTGTTGAACATGTAATTTTGCAAAAGTTAAAATAAGTGATTTAAGAAAGAAGCTTTTGCTTGTAACTTGTGCATGCATTTAATTAGTAGATTTAAACTTTTCCATCTGCATGATTGTTCTTTTGCATTACATAAGTCTTCAAGAACAGGTTTAATTGCCTAATTAAGTCTATGGTTATTATTTCCTGTGGAACATTTTAATTACAAATAAAATCTGAGGTGAAGTATCTGATGTTGAAGGAGAAGGTTTGTTCTGGGATTTTACAGCCATTTATGCTGGTGTAAGTTAGTAAATGTTTCCATGTGAAACCCTAAGGAGTGGGAACCCTTATTTACATATATCCACCCACAGGAGCAATTCCTCCAAAGGTAGCCTGCAGAAGACATTTTTGAAGGTGCTCTCAAGCCACCTTTGCTTTGCACCTCGACGTAGGAGGCCTAGAAATGGTTGCAGTTAAGTGGTATATATTCTTTAAATAGTTGTTTCTTGTGCATGTGTTGGATTAGTTACCTGCATCTTGGTGGATTGGTGGTCAGGTTCTCCACAGCATATGCTCTGGAAGATTTGTAAGGTACAGGACAACAAATGGAATTTCTTCCAGATTTACATCGCTGAAGTATTAGAAGATATTAATTAGTTCTTTAATGACTAAAATGAAATTCTCCATTTAATACATCAGATTTTCTTTGTGTTGAGAGGACTTTAGAGAAAATACCTACTTAGGCTTTCTCTAAGTCCTGGATTCTCAAAAATGTTGATCTTTTGAATTAAATGTTGAAACCTGGAAGCAGATTGGCTGAACTCTTACTTGGTTATTCAGATTTTATTCTTTTCAAGAAGACATTTTATGTGAGAAGATACTCTCTTCTCTATCCCTCAACTGTCAAGAAAATGCAAGCCAAACCCTGTATTTTTCCAGCTGTTTTTTTCAACAAAAGCAACAAAAAGCAAATAATCCTATGTGTATGGCAATGGGTCAAGAACTAATGCTTATACAATCACCTCAGCTTTCTGTTGGCCAAGACCTGAAGCTTTAGTGTGAAAATGGTTTGCAAGAAAAACTTACTTGGAAAAGGACACTATAAAGATCAAGTCCACAGTCTGCTTTTGTGGAGGAAGCCACATTCTCCTTTCTACAGGAAAGAAAGTGAAACAGATGGACCAAGTGGTTTGGCAGAAGCAGAAAGTTTTATTGTTGGAAAGGATTAGAGTTTAGGAATTTTTGGTTTAGTGGATTGCACACACCCTTCTGACTAAGTACTTATTAATTTTTTTTAATAAGGATGTGGTTTGAGATGCCGAATTTCTTGAGGGGTTTTGTTGAGAGGTTGGGGAGGTAGTCTTTCTTGACAATTTAATTCATATGTGCTTTATGCTGTGCACTGGAAATGCAGCACAGACAAGGCTCCAAAGATGAGCTCCAGAAATCTCTCTCTTGCTGGGGAGAATCATATCCATTATTTGTTTGCTGTAGTGAAGTGAAATGTGGTCACAGATACGTGCTTACTTTCAGCCTTTCCAGTGGCTGGAAGAGCTGTGGTGGAAACAAAACAGATTTTGCCACTTCCCAGAACACGTGTGAACCTCTTTTGGGACTGGCAGTGGGAGAGGATGACCTATATCTTCTCTGTTGGTGAAGCTTTATGAAATGTACGTTCTGTGGATGGTCCTCATTCCCAGTGGATTTTTTTCTCCTTCAGCAGTCCATGTCTGGCTCAGGGCCTTGGAGTGCAGCAAATCAGGTGGATGGAAGAAGTTGTCACCTAGGCTAGTGCTTTAGGAAAAGCAGCCATGGCTTTACACAAACTATAGCATAGCTATTCTAGCTCTAGCCATAGAATGAAATGAAGGAAAAAATCCCCAGCAATTTCAGGCTTGTTGGGGATTTCAAGTTACTGTATTTTGGGGCAAATGCCTCTTGTACCCACACAAATAATTAAGAAAATTCTGAAGTCAGTTTGCATTAATTACTCTGGAAACAAATTTTACTGAATACAAAATGAATTATTCCACCATAAGATAGATGGAGGTACTTCTTAGAATAAACTACTTTGCATCTTATAGCTGTCAGCGTGCTCCTTTAATTGTGCTATTAGTTGCTTGTATCAACCTGTCTACTGTTGTGTCCTTAAGTGCTCTGGAATCATCTTGCTTGCTTATAGCTTTGCCTCTGTGTGTGCATACATACATACACACACATGTAGTGTGTATCTTGTTTGTAAGTAGAGCTAGAGCCTGCAGCCCAGCCTGTCTTTGTTGTAGATCTTTCCTGTTGTCTTGGTTCAAGATCTTTCCCTTCCTGCCCTTCAGAGTCCTGCCCTGAGAATAGCAACCAAACTGTTGAGAGAGGGAGGGAGTGTCTGGATCAGTACTGCAGTGAAGTTATCAAAACTGGGATGGCCCTGGAGAGAGAAATCCCAAGGCCTTGTATTGTGTCACGTCAAATCATAAGACAGGTGATGGGAGAGCTCCTCCTTTTTGCCAAGCAGACTACCAAGGATATTTTTGTCATCAGAAAATAGTTGAAACCTGAAACTCCATTGAGATTTTAAACAGAAAAAAAATCTGATGTAAAATCCAACCGTAGTGCTGGGCATCCATTATTCTTGGGCAGAGGAATGAGCAGGAGGTGCTGGGCTGGGTGTAAAGCAGGCTGCATGCTGCTCTGAGCAGATCATCCTCTCTAACCATGGCTTATTTTGGCTTTCTGGCTTGCTCTTGTGATAGCTGCCTTTTCAGGAAAGGTGGCTCTGCACCAGCAGTGTCTTTGCTGCAAGGGCAGCCTCTGGAAGTGTAGATGCTGTTACTGAGCCTGCTCCTGCTGTCCCTTTCCCCTTCCCTCAGATCTCCTGGCACTGCTGGAGCCTGGTGGACCAAGATCCAGTCACAACCAGCCTCCATTGCATGATCAGTCCTCTCATCCCAGTACTTTTCGCTCCCTATTAGTAGTTCCAGTTATTTATGTGGCTTGAAGGAAATTGTCTCCTGTTACCTTTCCTGTCTCTGCACAGCAGTGCCTTGTGTTTTGGCCTAAGGCTATGGACCTCCCTAAGCAGCTTTCCTCCCAAGTTCTGAGTCCAGGCTCAATCTGCTGCGTTAGTGTTGGCTGTTTCCCAATGTTGCCAGTGCTGACTATGCTGCTTATTTATCCCATTAGACATTGTTAAAATAAAGCTTCAGTGTCATTTTTAGGCTGTTTGCTAGATGAGTGCTGTTTGTACCTAAGCTGTCATACAGTTTCACTGATATTCAGAGATTTAACTGAAAGTAACAATCCTTTCTATGTTCTGTCAAGTATTGAATTCTTATCTGAAACTTACCCTTAAACAACTTTGCACTTAGAACATTTTTCTTTGGAATGTTTTTTTTTCCCTTGATGAGCATCTGTTTCCAGATCCAGACTGTTGATGTTAGCTCTCCTGTTCACCTGAATGACCCCTTCTGCTCCTGACTATCACAGCTCCTTCTTAGGATGGGGGATGAGGGTGGGGAAGGAGATTGGTTGTTAAATCTCTTCCCATCCTTCAGCAGGCAGGAAGATGGTGATTCATCCTGTCAGCTTTCACTTGGAGCATTTCTAGACCCCAGATGTATGTTCTCAGCATTCCCAGATTGGCTCTCCTTCCTTGGAAGCAGAAGCTGTGAGGGAGTGCAAAACACTTCCAATTTTGGTGGCACAAGAGCTATGTAAATGCAGCTATATCATTGCTGGGCCAAGCTGGATATCCAGCTGCACTGCATCATGTGGCTTTATGAGCCTGTGTCTCCACCAGCTCGGGAGCCTCTGTTTCTGATCAGTTCCTTGGTGTGGGCACGCCCGTCTTTGCAGATGTGTGAGCTCAGGGGTCCAGCCCGAGACAGCTGCAATTCTTTATCTTACCAGTTCAAGCACTGGCTCTTGAGCTGTGATTGGCAGGGAGCCCAGCAGCCATATGGCAAAGGGCATGATGCTGAATTCTCTTCACTGACTCTATTTGGAGTCATATCTAAGTTTTGAACTCTCCAATCTTTTGGATGGGCTGGCCTGTTCCTCCACTTTGAAGCACTCTCACTGGAAACAAGTGGGTAACTGTGATCCTTAAACTGAAAAAGAGAATTTTAAACTTTTTTTCTTACCAACCCCATGAAATAAACTCTCCAGCAGGACTTTTCTTAGGGAGGTGTGTTTAGAACGTGATAAGCAACATGAGCAAACCCAAAAGGGTGGCGGAGTGACTTAAGACAAATAGCATTAATGAAGAGATCAGGTCTTCTAGATCAGTAATGTCTGTTTCAGAAAACCTAGTCCATCAGCTTTGGGTAAAACTTTACATATTAAATCTTGCTTTCTTTGCCTCCCAGGGCTGTCCTGGGTTGCTTGTGTGTTACACTATAAAGTTAGGCATGTGGTATTTTTAATAAATGCCTATTCCTGTATCTTGGTCTAATGAAGAAATGTTTCAGGATAAGCTGAACATTGCAAAATCTTATTTCAGTGTTTATTTTTCCTCAAACTGTGTTACAAAATGACAGGTTGCACAGCAGCTAAAACAAGGTTGTTAAGGGAAGCCATCTAGATATTAACTGATGAAATTTTAACTAAGCTTTTCATGATAGAGCTGTTTGTCAGTCAGGTCCCTGCTTATGTATGCATTTGAAGAATGGCATTAAATTAACTGTTCTCCTTTGGTTAAAACTTACACAGGCATTTTAGCCTGCTGTCCCATAGTTTTCTACTATAAAATTTGCAAAAATCAGTGCAGAATAGTGTGATTATTAAATCTGCTGTAAATTACTTGTTTTAAATAAATGTGTGCTATATAGGTAGTAGAAATTCATGCCTCATTGCTAAAGTTGAAATCTAAACTCTACCTTTTTTTTCTTCCTGTAAAGCCTGTAAATGTTGTTAGATATCTGAGGATCTTGGGTCATTTTTCAGTAATACTGGCTTCAGATTTCTTCTAAAGAGAGAAATTAATATGCTGTATCTAATTACTAACAGACTAAAATGACTGGATAGTCCCTGGCAACCACTGAAGTAATAAAATTCTTCCCTGGGCACAGGTTTAGAGCATCCTGTGTCAGAGTGCTGCACATGACTTGATGTTGCAATTCTTTCTATTTCAGCATGTACACCTAAAGCAATGTGTTTACAGAGGCACAAGGACTTATCTGTACAGATGCTCAAGTTTTGAGGTCTAAAGTAAGTGGGCAGCTCCAGGGAAGGGACTATTGGTGTACATGCTGGTTGTGTAAGCATACCTGTACACACCTGGAAGACTCAGGCACAACTAATTGGTTTTAACTGTTGAGAGAACTTTTCTAAATGTATTTGATAGAAACAACCATAGAGATTGCTAGGAGAAGTATTTAAAACATCTCCTTCTAAATTCCTCCAATTTTGTCTTCTTCTCTAAAAAGCAGTTTCCTGTTGAAAAGATTGTTCCTCCTATAGAGAAGGCAAGTACTAAATGTTTATAGATAAAAGATCATGTAAGAGATCAGAGAACTGTGTGTTTTGCTGTACTTCTGTGACTAATTGAGAGGTCATGAATTAGAAGGGAGGTGGGAAGCAGAGGACAAAAGACAGGAAGAGAGAGACTGTAGTGTGCAAGTCACAACCACAAGCTGTACTACTTTGCTGCCACGGGCATGGAAGGAAAGGGCACATCCATGTACGTTAGCTGAGATGGAATAAAGCCATGAGACAAAACTGTTTATTACTTGTGTGTTATCGCACCTCAGCCTGTCAGCTGTGGAGGGTTAGGGTTTTATTTTGCCTCGGTCATAGGGTTTTATGTTGCCCTGTATTGTGGTTGTGCCCTGTGAGGTGTCACATGTTGGCATAAACTGCTCTTGCAGCTTTGCTGCTGGGACCAGTGGAAAGTGTGTGGGTCTTTGCTGGTATAGTGTATCTTAGTGGGATGTGATAATAAAACATGGGATGTGATAATATAATAGCTTTCATTTGCAGGTGTTCTTTGTAATCATGCTTCCAGAAGCGGATATGGTTTTTTCCCATTAGAAGGGAAGTACAGTACTTGGAAAAAGGATAATTCCTTCAGTGAAGATTGAATCTAACCTGTATCTGAGTTTAAATTGCTTTTGAGAATTAAAATTTAATTCAGTCAAAGTTTGTTTGTGCTATCAAGAGGCATATTTTAGAGGAGATTACCTTGGTTTGCTGTGGGTCACAGTGTTTACTCCTATGTGTAAATTGTGGCTTGTTGATCAGACAGGAAACGTTTTGGGTTGAAAGCTTCCTGTCATGTCCTTATTCATGTGAAAATGAAGCTTCTTGCTGTTACCATCCTTTCTGGCACATCTTACCTGTGTCCCAAGGATTACAAGCTAACAGGTTGAAGGAACTGTGCTGCAGACATTTGAAAGAGACTGCAGCACTCTTTGCAAAGAATGCTGCTCTACCCAGGCAGATAGCTGGCTTGAATAAACAAGGCTGGGACTCTGGGCGATTGCTCCAAAGAAAGTGGGGAGAGAGTTAAGTGAAAAGGAATTTTTAAAAGATGAGTGACAGGCATACATCTTATGCTAGGGCAGCAAACCTTTACTCAAAACATATGGTTTATGTGTGGAAGAAGGTCACACTGAAGGAAGATCAAATACTGGGGAAGGTCTGAAGCAAGTCATCCAAGATCTAGATAAAGGTATGTGCAACCAGTGCTGGTGCAAACTGGCAGATGTTATGACATATGCACCTTAACAAGCATGACCTGTATCGCATGGTCCTATGATAATTAGAGAGTGACCATGCTGACTGTCTCCTCACCATATAGCAAGCTGAAAAACAAACAAACCCCATGTCTCTTTAATCATCCAGTGGAGCACTGGCTGTCCTGCCTATACAGCCTACTTAAAATGAATCCAGGGTGGTGTGTCTGACATCAGCTAATCAACAGATCTGCTCTTGCAAGTGTCCACTCCTCTAAGTCCTCCTCAGTAATACTACTCCTGCATGTTTACTCCTGTGGGAAGGAAAGGTGCAGGTTTGTGGGATATACAGAAATCCTACTGGATCTGCTGCAGCAGATTCATTGAACCTTATCTTGTGGTAGCCCTGTTTCTCTCTTGGCCAGGTATGGGCTTCTCTGTACCTAGGAAAACAAGGGGACCTGCTTTGGGGCATAGAGACGTGATGGATTTGCTGCTTTTCACGTGACTTATTTTATTACCTGTTTTTGATTTGCTTAGTAAGGACTCTGACCTCTACATGAAAAAGTCTGTTGGATAGTGATGGCATAGAGAACTTGGCAAAATCAAAGCATTTACAACATCTGTATCTTTGAAGTGCCTGTTTAATAGTGCCATTGTCATGCCAGTTGGAGGCAACACTTCTCTTTGCAATTGAAAGGCTCAGCAGAGCTAGCTGATAAGCTCTGGTGCCCTGCTGGGAAATTGACCCTTTGAACTGGGAAGAATCTCTGCAGATAAGCAAGTAATGGAATTTTTATCAGGCCTTGCTTTTTATTGTAGCTTGTTTAGGGCTGTCAGGCTTTCTATGTAGCAAAAGTGTTTTCTCTCTAGTCTAGTAGGTGAGGGGGTAATGTAATATTCACAAGCTAAATATGCTGCTTCCAGGCTTGGAAGGGATAGCCATGCCATGGTCTCACAGAACAGAAAAGAAACAATGACAGTATAACTTAAATAACAAACATATGTTGATTTAAGAGCCAGAACTTGCTGAGCATCCTAACTCCCAAGGGAAAGGAGAGGAGTTTTGAGGATACTCTTAGTATCTTCATAAGCCAGATGTAAAGTTTTTTCACTGATTCATTTTTTTAAAGCCAGAAAGTTTATTTGACAAACTTCAGTTTTAATTTCGCAATATAATTAAATTAAATTAATTTAATAAATTCCTCTACATTAAACTTCATAGAAACATTTGTTTCAACAACATAACAATGCTTGAAAGCAAAGCACTGTTAAACACTGGGATTTTTCTGTGCGGGTGAGAATCTGCTTTCATTTAAAACAGGGACCCAACTTTCCAAGTCTTTTCTTTCTAAGCCATAAAACTGAACCATTAGACTTCTTGTCTCAAATCCCTGTAAAAAAAAAAGCAATGAGAAGGAAACTAAAATTCAGACTTGACCTGGTTTTGAGTCCTGAGTTCTTGATACTTCCAGTGTGACCATTCCAGGAGAGCACAGTGTGGGTCTTGTGGAAGGGCTGCAGTTGTCTGTGGGAGGGTTTGAGTTGGCTTTGCATGTTCTGAATGGGGACGTTTCAGCCTGCTCAGCAAAGCAGCCATTTCCGGGAGCTACACATCCAATACAGATGGTTTGAGTTGGGAACTTGGAGACAATAGCAGAGAAGATATGGCTCTATTAAAGATGTCAATTTGAACAAATCCATCTCGTGGATGACCTACAGATCAGAAGAAAGCTCTAAGGGAGAATATAGCAAAGCGATGTGGGAAGCTGCTGCCATTGCAGAGGGGGACGTGTTGCTCTGAGTACAAATTAATCAAGTTCAGGCTGACATTCCTTCGTGTCAGGTTTCCCCTTTCTTCTCCCTTTCTTCTCCCTAAGACACTGCTGCAGTGGAAAACCTTTCTCTCCAAGTAGTTTTATACCACTTAATTGCTCTTTAAAATGTGCTTTATTCCTTGCAAATGATGTAGCACTGCTGTGCTATATTAATGAATTTGTAATTTAAGGAAGGGAGGCAGGGGCTGACATATGGCAAATACATACTTTAGTTCTGGTAAGCACATGATTTTGAAGATAAACAAAGTTGTTTCCTTATCCTCACCATGTGCTTCTTTTGTTTTGCTGATAATGAGAAAAAATTAACAGTGTTAAACTTGATTGAAAACAGCAGTATCTTCTGAAATTAATATCAGTGTGAATGACATTGAAAGTCCCTCTGCCTTTTTGCATTTTCTCTAATGTTCTTTTGTAAGTGTAATATGCATTCAAAATCATCCAAAACTCAAAAAAAGGAGTTTCAGATTTCTCTAATTTTGTTTTCAGACTAGTAACAATGGTCTCTCTGCATTTGCTTCTTAAATGTATATAACTAAAAGCTATTTTTATTAAAAATTGGATTCTTTCAGAAAGTTTCCAAATGATGGAATAGTTTCTGAAAGTATTTTATAACATAGATGTTTTGCATTGAAGTTTATAACTACTTCCAGCACTCAAGCTGGAGTAAATCATAGTTCCAAAATTTATTTTTATAACAACGTGTTTAAAAGATGCGTAGATGCAGCACTTGGGGGACATGGTTTAGTGGTGGACTTGGCAGTGTTAAGTTAATGGTTGGACTTGATGATTTTAAAGGTATTTTCCAATCTAAATGATTCTGTTGTTCTAAGGAAACTTATGTAAGCCTAAAAGTTGCAAGAAGGCAGCAGTTACACTGCTATTCCACGTTTTTATTTCCACACGTTTATTAAAGTCAGTGGAAGACTTCTCAAAAGCCAACACTATGACCTGTCTGGGCAGTGTTTCATTTTGCAGTAACTGGTCCTCTGACCCTGACACCAGATGCTAGACTGTCCAAATCCATTGTCCTTGCTCTTGGTTTCCCTGCACTCTGCACTGCACCACACACGTGTCCTTTTCACAGACATTGCTCTTTAGATGGATTGTCTTTTTTCACATTCAGCATGTCTGAAATACTCATCAGGGAGCTGAGAGTGGGTGCTGTGTGTGTTGGGGTACTGCATGAAAGCATGGGCTCAAAGGCTCTTCGAGGTGGCACTGGAGGACTGTGGAGGGAGGGTGGAGAAACCCAAGCCCAAACCTTTCCTGGCCCACATGGTAGGAACAGTCCACGGCCTTTCCTGTGTCCCACTCACTGTGCCCAGTAGTGCTGGTTACTCAAATCTACCCTGTGAAGCATGCCACCAGTGAAAGGGTGTGAGTGACTGCAGGCTGGGGCTCTCACTTCAGCCCTGTTCCTGTTTAATTTACAAGTGCAGAGATGGTTGGAGTGTCCTTTCCTTTAAAGGAGGGCCAAGGTACTCCAAGTGCTGGTATTACAGTGTGCTCTGCTCACCCAGTCTGCCCCTGGGGGCTTCCTTTTTGGTGATTGCCTGTCTCCAGGGAGACAGTGGGCCAGGAGTCCCCTGAACATTACTCTGCACCTACAAGGTACAGGTGCAGTTGGTTTATTCTGCATATGCAGTACATGAGGAGTTAATTTAAGGTGTGAAAAGCAGAGCTGGGTTGAAGAAATGCTGTGATGTGTACTCTTCCTGAGACTGAGCTGTGATCAGTGGTCTGTCCAGAAAAAAGTTTGGCACTGCTGCCTTGCAGTGGTGTTGCAGAAGTAGCATCATCTCTATTTACTGAAGCATTCTAGCAGAGAGTCTTACTGAGTTTACAGGGAGGGAGTCAGGTGCCATCAAAAATAGGAATTCGTTTATAAAGATCTCTAGCATAACCTAAGTCTATTCTCAGTTTATAAGATAACACTCTTTTAACATAAAGCCCAGCCTCTAAAGTGCCTTCTCTGCCAAATCTGAACAATGTCTTTGTGCCCTTGAGTTGTGGGAGGAAAAAAAAAGAGAACATGAGGGCCAATTAGGGTCATCCTGTGATTTTTTTCTCTCCTTTATATTTTGAAATAAAGAAATGATCTATTCCTTCTTAGCTGTTTCCATGGACTGAGCTGTAGATGTAAAATTTTTTAACCCCTTTTTATTTTTGCTGTGATGTTCTCCTACAAATTTGACTGTATTGTGGACAGCACAGTGGATTATTTTATGTTTCTTCATAATTCTGATTGATGATGTCTGATTTCTTCTAGCACTTCTCACACAAGGGTTTTAGCTCTTCTCTCTAAAGCAGACATACACCTATGACAGCAATTAGATAAACTCCAGGGACTGAATTTGATGTGCTCCCCCCAGAGGGTTTCTGCTCAGGGTCCATGAACGAGAGAGCTCCATGCAGATCAAAACATGCTATTTAGCTGGAAAAGTGGGTTCTGTTGCTGCATTGGTCTTCTAGATAAAAGATGGGCATGATGAATCCTTTATTAATCAAAGGGCAAAGTTCCAGTCATTCAGAATAAACCAAGCTAATTGTTGCCAGTATTTCATGTACGCTCCTTTGTAGCTGAGTTGAGGCAGCAGTGCTTTCAACATTTTTGTATTGTTACCCCTTATGGTGAAACATATTTTCTTGTAACATAACCAGAGTTTGAACAGTGTGACATTAATTTCTCCATTGTTGTGAAAAGCTTTTCTTTTTGCCTTCGTTTAACTGCATCAAAGTAGCAAAATGTTGATGATACAGTGATGCACTATTTTACAGTATTGTCAAAGCAGCATTCAAATAAGTAATGAATTTGTGCAAGAAAAGGGTGAAAAACTAGTTTGAATAATCAGCCGATCTTTCAGATGAGAAAAGCTGATAAAGAATGCTGGTGATGTATTTGTAGTCATAGGAAGTCAATACTTACCTTGATCTGTATTTGAGGAGTTGGTTTTATATAGGGCAGTCTGTTTTCATAGCTGTTATGTCTTTCTTTAAATGTTCTGTATGGGTCTAATAATACAGAAACTCCATTCTGTCTCATTAATCAGAATTGCAAGGGTAATGCATAAGTATCTTCCTGGAAAATGTGACAAGATACTGCTATTTGGCAGTGGGTACAGTTGCTGCTGCTTAGGATAACTAGGAAAATGTACAGCTTTGCCTCAGGTAGTCAACATTGTCCCAAAATGAATGCCCACTGTTCAAGGGATTCAGTCTTTCCCAGGATAGCCCATGTGTGATAACCCATTAATTATTGCCTTGGTGTTCAGAGCAGAGACTGGCTTTCTAAACCATGGGGTTTGCTTTGGGTTCTCATTAAATGTTGTATGCTGTAGTGTGACACACAATATGCCCTGCAGTGTGTCATGTGCTGTGATGCTAATCAACATTCAATACCAAAGGAGGAGAGCAGCTGCTCCACAGTCAGCATGTCTGAACAGTCCTGCACTCAGCAGGATATCACTTAATTCGTGCTAATGGATAAAAAACTGGCCTCATAACACTTGTGTAAATGAGGCTAATGATGAGGGAAAAATGCAAACGAGTTTTCATTTATGCGTGGAGATACGTGTAATTGGAGGTAATAGCTGGATCCAAAAACTTGTTCTCCAGCGTTTATTTGTTGATAATACAAAATGTGAATGACTTGTTTCACTGTTTCTTTCTTGTGAAGTTATTAACTTCACACAGGACTTGAAATATGTATGCTCTTAAATTCTCATTGAGTTACAAGACTTAATGGGAAAAAGCTACAGATAATTGCATCTCATAAACTTACCTCAGTCATTTTCAATGTGGTATTGGATCTCTATTGTAAATCCACTGCTGGCAGGATCAACATATTACTTCAGGTTTTTGACCTTTTTTCATTAGCTCCACTGCCTTCTGTAGATTAGAGAAATCAAGAGGAGTCAACTTTTCCATTTCAGCGATGGCAGCTGAGAAATAAGGTTGTAATTAGGTACAAAAGTGGTATTTTAACATCCAAACGGTAGAGTACTAACTGTCCTCTTCCATTTCCCCAGCATTTGTTCATTTTCCTCATTCAGGGAATCTGATATTCCCCTCACAGCTGTGTTGTCCCAGTGGCACCACTGATGCTCCTTGATCATACATGTCTTGAAGGATCAATCAGTCACATTGTGACATAGTCTAATGGTATCAAGCAGAAGTTGATCTACCTGAAATTTTAATAAGTCATCATCTAGTTGGATTTGCTAAGAAGTGCTGAGTGCATGCTTCTCACCCTGCTCTACATGCTGGTTTTGACTGTGCAGACTGTGCAGACTTCTCCAAGTGTAATCTTGCTGTGTGATGTGCAGGGAAGAAGTAAATCCAGCCTTAATCTAATTTACAGGAGGAAGCTGATCAACACTTGAGACTCTGTGGTCCCAGCACAAAGCCAATCTGAGTTTATGTGGGCGTTCCTTATTTTCTGTAGCCTAATGTTTTAAAACCAGCTACATAAAATTCCATAAGAGTGGGTTTCACTCCTGCTAAGCAGGCCCCTCTCTGAACCTTTGCATGGTAACTAAATCTTGAAAGATTTTAGGTTTTTTTACCCTACCAGTACACCAAGAATTGATTGAGGAAGGACATTCTTAGTCTGACTGTATTATAGCATCATGTTGGTTGTCAGTATTCTCCAATCTTGATTCACCCATTTCTTAATGAAACTGTTGCTAATTTAACTAGATGGTCTTTTCAAACCTTTTATCTTTTTTCTTTCTTTTTTCCTTTTCTTTGATGTTCCCGTTAGGCACATCTGTTAAGTTCCTCTTTCTGTGCATGGAGCTTATGCAGCAGTCTGAAGGTGTGTGTGGGGGGATATCTGCTGATGAAAGCAAATCATCCAAACCTAAGAAGTGATTCTTGCCCAAATCCCCACCCTGCTCTTTGTTGGAAAAAGTAGTTCTTGCTTTTAAATTTTGTGGGAGGTTTCAGAGTACTTTCAGAAGGCTCAGGTTCTTATTATCAGGTGGAAGTGAAGTCCAGGACAGCTGTCAATTGCATTTACAAAAACAATATTATTATCACTGAATTATCACTGACTCATTAGTTTTGCATATCAGACAAGCATTATGAAGGAGTATCACTGAAGAGAAAGTAGCTGCTGACTGAGGAGGGAGAGATGTGTGTGTAAAACAAAAATCCAAAGATTACTTTAAGCTGGAGAGTCATGTGTTTATGGCTGCTGTGAAACACTGATTCCCATCTTTCCTCTGCTTACTGATTGTCTGAGAGTTGATCTTATCCTAGTAATAATTTTTGTAGACAACAAAGCAACTTGGGAAAACATGCAAGTATAAAGGGACTAAATGGTTGAAAACTTAAAATAATACTAAACATACATTAATATTCTCAGGACTTTTAAAATAGAGTATGTGTGATGAGTGCTGTTTTTCACATCTGTGAAAGTGCCATGTCTTGACAAATCACCTACCATAGATATCTGAAGTCATATCAAGCAGCTATGATATTCACATTTTTCATATTTACTTAACAAAAATCTGATTTGTTGAAATTTGAGTCGATCTTGCTATCTCAAATATATGCTCCAAGCCTTCTTAAGAGTGAGGAAAAAGAAACTTTATGCAAATCAAACTACAGTAACAGTAGTGGCAGACTGGATAGAAGTGCAGTGAACCTCTGGTGAGGTAAAAGCCTGCCCAACTTTGTTTGCTGAGCAAGAAGTGAGAGGACTGTTCACAGGCTCACCTGGCTCAGATAATTATTTAGTCATTGATCTTCCTATGCAAAGTACTGAAATACTTATCATATTTTGGTGATCCCTTTCGGTAGAGTTTCATGGTCTTCAGTCTTGGTGGCTCATCAATCAGGGAGTGTTTCCTGCAGCTGCTGTACTAAGGAAAGCTAATGAAAGTGTAATGCATCTCATTATCCCCCTGACATTTTTGCATCCTTCTTGCAACACTGCCTGCCTTGAGGTTGACCAGTGACATTAATTTGGTAAAATAAACTAATAGTTAATCTTAGCATTGTCCTCTCCCTTGTATTTGTAGCGTGCTGTGCATATAGCTTGTGGAAAATGGCAATGTAGAACTGTGCAAGATAGCTGTTTCACTGGCTGCTGGATTTCCCTCCTTCTGCAGATTTTAACAAGAGGACTTTTAAACTCAGTTTTATTTTCTCTGGATATAATGCTGCAGGAGCAGTGATAATCCTCTGTGTTAAATTTTGCCATCACTTGAAGTCAACCTCTTGTTGACTTTCCTAAGTCCAGGCTATTGAAAAGCATTGCCAGTGACAGGGAAGACTGAGTGTCACTGGAGCATCACTCACACAGCAAAACTGCACTCACAAAGGGTTTTAAATTTGTTTTCAAATACTAGCTCAAATATTTGTTTGAATTATGAATTTATATTATTACTACTGTATTATTTTTATTATTAGTTTCTTTACATGGGTGCTAGCTCCTGGGTTAAATGTCTGTGTATATGAATGTTGACCACAGTAGAAGATCCACAGAGTTCATACCATTTCCTTTTTTAGTTGAAATCAATTTTCAAACCAATTCAGATAAATTGTGAGGAGTTCTTTGGAGGCAAGCCCTGGGAGCAGAGCTTGACACAGAGTAGATGACATCATTCACCGTCTACACAGGCTTTGGCACAATACTTGACTGAAATTCCCTCAATAAGCAAACAGTGCATTAGCACGGGCTCTGCAACACCTTCCCTGTTGCATAATGGTGTTTGTGCTGGGTGTTATTAAAAACCCAGGCAGCGATTCCACCTGTGTCAGCCTCTGCTGCTGGCCAAGCATTGCGGGCACACATTGTTGCCGTGCCCTGTGTTGTGCCTTGTGCCTCCTGGGAGCGGGGCACTGACTGTCCCAGGGGGCTGCTGAGGTAGGGGAGCCCCTCTTGCACCCCACAGCTGGTGGCTGCAGTGCACTTGTGGGCACCTGGGTGCTTACCTGTGCCCCGTGTGACTGTAGGCTGCGCCAAGCCAATTACGATAAAATCAAGATTGCTGTCTTCAGAGGAGCCTGTGGGGTTAAGGGTTTCCAGATGCAGCAACAGACCTGTTGGTTCAGGAGCAAGTCCTAGCCCGATCTGACAAGGAAGGGCATTTTAATGAAATTTTAATTCCTTGCTGCTGAAACAAAGTAGGATGGTGGTTTTAGAAGGTGTGTTGGTCTTCAACTCTGAGAGCATTAAGGAAAGGAAATAAAATAAACCTCTCTTAGTCAAGCATTTCCAACACACAGCAGCTTATGCCAGCCAGTCTTCAGGCCATATGTAGCTGGTGTGGCTCTCCAAAGCAAGCAGTAGGCACTGTTTCCCACCTTGATGCCTCAGCAGATCTATGTACTATTGGCAAGTGAGAATAAAAATGAGCTATTAATATTGTTATTATTGTTGTTGTTGTTGTTTTTAGTTTAGTGTTACTTGATTGTCTCCTAATGTGTTAAGTGATGTTAATATTTCCATTGTGTGTATTGACTTACTGAGGCAGGCAGAGAGAGGGCAGGCTGTTAGGATGACAAAGAATGCAGCAAAGAGTGGAAACTAAGCACCGTCATACAATCATAAACCTTTGCTGGACAAAAGTCATCTTATTCTTATATTTTTAATTTGTTGCATTTCACGTGCACACTTCCCTTTAATCTCTGTATCTCTTTACTGCGTATCATCTCTTGCATTTTACATGTATGTCTCCTATGGAGGTGCTTTTCTCTGGATTTTAAATGTTACCTAAATGCTATTTTTAAACATTATTTAAAGACTGGCAAAGAGTCAGACTTTGGAGCCTTGAGAAGTCATGAGATGCTGCCTCCACACCCTTTCTCTGCAACCTCAAAAAAGAAAATAAGGAAGATGCCAGTCAGTGACACAGTTCAGAGGCCTCAATATGTTGGTCACACCCCTGGTTTGCCTCTGCTCCCAGCAGCACATGGTGATCCACTGTTGGTGCCAAAATCTCTGATTTGGGGGAGCAGGAGGAAGCAGGGGTAAACAGGGAGAAGTTTCACCTATGACTGTAGGTGTGGTGTGGCACAGAGAGGGGTGGCCCTTGTTTGGTGGCCCATTGAGGCCCTTCAAGGTTCATTGTTTGCTTCAAGGATATCCCATATGTCAGGCATCTCCTAGTGACTGTAGACAGTGATAAAATTGTGCAAACTGTTCCCATCTATGGAGGCATACTTCCACACTCATAACCTGGGGGAGGAAACCTAGGCCTGGGCTTGGCAAGATGTTTAAGTATCCTAGAGGTGGATGTCCATGGGGTTTCTGAATACACCAAGGCAAACATACTTAAAGTAAAGTGCTCCTTGAGGTTAGGCCAGTTTTGTGCACCAGCTAAGCAAGTGTGTGTAAACAGACAGTTTTCCCAGGAGAGGGAGAAAGGCTGGTAATTCCATCTCCATGACAGTCCAGCCTCACAGGAATCAGTCATGGTTTTTCCTTGTGCTAACACTGGCAGGTCTAGGGAATTAGAGCAGTATTCTTCAGTGGGTTGGGTTTTCCAGTAGATCATCTCAGATCATGATGAAACTGCTTCCCTTATTCTGGTCTCTTTGCTCCCTTGGGGCATAGACCCAGGGCCACTGGGAGTGGAAAGCACCTTGGTGCTGGAAATGCATCCTAGAATTCCCTGTGCTGTAGCCTTCAGGCAGGACCATACATGGTCGAGTCATCTTCCCTAGAATTCCTGAAGGGCATACCTGTCTGCATCAGACATTGCTTTGATTTGTACATAGCCACTGCTTGGGGAGAAGTTGTAATTCCTGCTCCATGAACTCCTCCTGTGCTGTCAGATATATGGAAAACCTTTCCTGCTTTATTTAAAAATACAAAACCTGGCTTGTTTTGAGTTTTTTCACTGATTTCTTTGAAAGAATTATTACCGAGATTTTTTTGTTGTTTTTGTTCTAGTTTCCATTCACCTTTCTGTGTGTTTTCACCTTTCATAGCAGAATTGTGACTTTATTTTAAATGAACACGTGAAATGATACTTAATTAGAAATCTTGGGATGGAGGTGGTGATCATTAAAGGGTCATGATGTAGAGGGTGAACTCCTCTGTTTATCCACAGAACTAGTCAGGCTTGAGACATGGGTGTTGTGCCACTGTCCTACCTGGAGAAGCTGCCTCTGAAGCACAAGAGGTTAATTCGTTTTCCACTGCTTGGTCTCTCTTCTGTGACTGCCAACAAAGGTAGCAATTACCAGTGTTATCTCGGGGGATGTTCCCTGATCTGGGTAATTTGGAACTGGGAAACCACACTGACAGCTCAGCAAATTTCTTACAGGGCAGAGAATATCCCTGGCCTGGTCAGCAGTACAAGAAAGTTGTTATCTAGACTAAATTTGTGCTAATACCTTTAGGGCAAAAGGTTCTGTATCCATTACAGGTCCCTTGAAGCATTTGGTTGGTTGAAGCTCTACCCAGTCAAAGTCAAGAATGTGGTACATGCTGTAAGGGGCAAGTCAGTCTGTGCCTGTCTTTTTAGCTTTTTTTTTTTTTAAAGGCAACTTCTGTGGCATAGCTGATCCTTCACATAACGAGTATGTATGCTGTCATATTTGTTGTGTGAAAATAAAGAAGAAATCATAGCAACACATTTGTTCTTGTGGAAGCAGCTGAAATCAAAGGAGGCAGTTCAGGAATGACTTTCACAATTTGCAAATGCCTAAGGGGAGTTATGATAGCTGTTCCTTTAGCCTAACATTCAAGGGTACCATAGACTCAAGTGTTTAATCACTGAAACACAGCAATCTGAGATTAAAGAAAAAAAAGGAAAAATAATGTACGGTAAAATAATTGACTACCTGAAATAATTTAACAAGGGCTGTAGATGGATTTAACAGAAGGTGTAGTGGGGTTTTAATTGCTGATACTTTTAAATCAAGATAAAATATTTTGTTCCTGTAGACAGGAAATGTAGGAAAATCATATGACCACATTAGTTCAGACTAGAAGATCACAATGGTTGCTTTTGTCCTGATAATGTATAAGCATATTGTCCAGAATAATGTAGTAGTTTCTGTGCTCAAGTCACAAAGTCTAGAGAAAAATAAGAGCTGTGTAGCCAACCATCTATGTACACCCTCTGACACTTCAGTGTCAAGGAAAGCATTAGCAAAATGGAGGACAGCTTGATTTTCCAGCAAAGTGAACATGTCTTCTTTGGCTTTGGTAGACTCTTGGCCATGAAACTTCGAAAACTTATCTGCAGCCACTGAGCTGGTTGTGCTGCAGAAGTTCCCAAAGGAGATTCTCATTTTTGCAATTTGCTGTGCAGAGGTGTTGAGCCCTCAGTGTGGGGAACTGCTGAGAAAATGTCAGGCACTTCTGGAAAAGGAGTAGACAATATATGCAAATTGTTGGTATTTATTCAGTCATGTAGTGGGGGAGAGTAAACATTATTCCTGACATTTCCATTTTTGATTAATGATGAATGGAGCTGGCAGATGTTCAGCTGGCCGCCAGATGGGGTCTGCTCAGTCCAACAAACAGAATAGAACAGTCTGGGTCTCGTAATGCCAGCTTTGACAAAAGCTCTGACAAAATCTCTAGTTCATCCAAGAGATACGCCAATTTTGACCTCAAAACGACTAAGCTGTTTAAGAACGGAGGTAGTACAACCAGCGAAACTGCTTATGGAAGTGAAATGGGGTGTGGAAGGATGGGAGCTGGTTAGTTTGCTGGAGTTTAGCAGGTTTTTTCCTGCCGCAGGAGCCGCAGACTGCGGCTTTGATTGCCGGTGGCCGGAGCCGCTCCGCGTTTCCCCACGGCTACAGGTGCAGTGGCCGTGTCCCTGGGCACGCTCGGTGCTGGGGATCGGCGGCGTGAGCCCAGGATGGGCTGTGCCTCTCGCCATCGGAGAGCCCGGCGTTGGTCCCGGTCCCTCGGCCGGCCGGTCTGGCTGCCTGCTCCTGGGAATCAGCCCTCGGAAGGAGCTGAGGAGGCTTCTCCCGGCTCACCATGGGACTCGCGTGTGCCCAGTCGAGGGCCGGGGACAGCCCGCGGGCAGGGGTGACAGGGCTGAGGACAGGGATGCTGCTCTGAGCACCTCAGCCCACCTGTACCTGTCAGGGCCGGCTTCCTTCAGCGCTCTGCGGGCAACGCCATTCAAATTTACAGAAGTGAATTTAAAGCCATGCAAATTCGGTTCCTGGGGGAAGCGCTAAGTGTCTGAGAAGTGCCCCGTCGCCGTCCCGCACGGTGGCCCGGGCAGAGAAGCCGCCCCCGGCTGCGGGACCTCGGCGGGGAGCGAGGGACGGGATGCGAGGGGGCTGGGTCGCGCGTCGGGACCGTGTGTGCTGCCGCTCTGACCCCGAGAACGAGCGCGAATAAATTCCCTTTGATAATGACTTCCCCAGGGAGACAAAGAGCGGGAGGGAAGAGGAAATTTGACCGCGGTGTTCACGGTTACATTGGCAGTGCCGGGGGGAAGCCGTCCGCCTGCCTTTGAAGCCGAACCTCCCGCCTCTCGGGGCTTTTTATGCCTACGGGGGTGCGGGAAGTGGTAAAAGCGGAGGCTGGCAGCTTCTTAGAAAATGCCCTGGTGCTACTTCTCTGTGCTTAAGCTGGGGCTCGGACGCCTCTTTCCCACTTGGAATGTGCCAAGGGAGGCAGTGATGGACGGCTGCTCTCTGCGATCCTCGGCTTCAGATAGGGTTTATTACTTTTATTGTAAATTAATTATTCATGTACAGAGACCTAGAACAAATGTTTTCCCGTCCTGAACCGAGTCCTTCCCGTCCGGGCGCGCGGGGCGGCGGGGGCCGGGCCGGGTCAGCCCGGGGCGGCCGGAGCGCGTCCGGGGTGGGGTGGGAAATCTATTTCGGGCGTCAACACGAACAAAAGCACTGTCGCCAAACCGTGTGTCCGTCGTGTCCTGAGCGCACAATTTATTGCTTCTGCAGGCGCTCGGTCCCCTGGGTGGGTAGGCGGCCGGGACGGCGACCCTTCCTGCCTCGGGGGCGGTGGCAGGAGACGCTCCCCCTTCCCACACCTTCCCCCGCCTTGGGCAGCGCTTTGAACGAGGATCTCTGGTGGGAGAGTTTCCCCCGCCGCCTGACGGAGGAGCGGTGAGGGCCGCGGGGCGCTGGGGTCCCCCGGGAGGCTGCCGGTGCCGGTGACGGTGGGGGCGAGTCTGGGGAGGAGCGCTGGGGCGGCTGCTCCCGCCCGGGGGCGGCGCAGGGATCGGTCCCGCTGCGCTCCCAGCAGGCGGGGCGGCGAGAGGAAGCGGTGGCGCCGCCCGGCAGGGACAGGGCTGCAGGAGCCCCCGCCGCCCCTTGCCTTGACTGGGCCGTGCCTGGCGCTGGCCGCTCCCCCGGGCTTGCCGGGGACGGGAGGGAGCTGCGGGGTGCGCGGGTCCGTGCAGCGCCGGGCTCGGTGTGAAGCTGCGGGGTCGGGTCTGCAGCCGGCATCGCCTCTCCTGCGCCGCCTGCCCGCTCCGCCAGCAGCCTGGCCGCTGTCTCGGTGCCGCACAGAGGTAATTTGCGGTCACTTGTGTCCGCTCTCCCTCGCGGCAGCTCCGCCGGAGGGGCAGGGTACACGGGTGGCTGCCGGTGCCTTTGCGCATCCGGCTCCAGAGCGTGGGGACCCGGGGGACTGGGGGTGCCTCTCACCCTCCTTAATGTCTCTGAAACTTGGTCAGGATGGAAAACCTCCCACCTGGTCTTCAGAGATCTCTGCCTGCTGAGGAGGGCACCGTCCCGGCTCCTCCGAGATGGGGGTGCGGGGCTGTCAGGGCAGGGGCTGGGCGCAGAATTTTTTTACTTTCCTATTTTTTTACAATTCCTGTCTTGTGACTTATTGAACACTTTCTTCAAGTGTTTTCTCTGGAAACTTGTCTCAAATGAGAGCTGTGAGCCCTAACAAAGAAGGGTGTTGTTCGACAGCCAACAGGTGATGGGGTGAAACCTGAGTAAATGTGTACATTGGAGTAAAGTCTGGCTGCTGTTTAAAATAGAATTTTAAAAATCAATGAGAGACTGTAAAAGGCAAGATTTCCTTCTTTCTAAATCTGTACTGCCTCTTAAGGAGAGAGGGGAGGGGGGACATCCGTGAGAAGACCTCTCTCGGCTGGAGGTTTGGTTCTTGCCTCACTGCAGCGTGTGCTTGAGTTTCCATCAGCGATGTGCAGAGCCAAGGATAACACGGCCAAATCAGATGTGTTGGCATGGGGCGATGCTTTGTCACGGGGCTTCCTCCTTTTGCTAAATGCAGGTAGCCTGCCTTTGCAGTATGGCTCGTCAAAAGAAAATACCCTGAGAAGGATCCTCTGGCTTCCAGTCGGAAAAGTGATCTTTGCGCTGGGATGCTAGAGGAGGAGAGCAGTTAACTCCTCTATTGGTCCTTGTATATTGGCTAAGAGAAAGGAAAACAGTTCTTCTGGGGTCTATCTAGATGTCTTTTGAGATGAATAAGCAGACTGGCTCTATTCCTTCCCGACTACTCTGGGTAGTTCATTACTCAAAAGGACCCAGCAGCTGTGTGCTGGTGCTGATGCAGATTCTCCTTATCAGTTCTGGATCCGGATTTCCCCCACAGACAGCTATAGAGCTCACTGTAGATATGTTATTTGTACTGTAGCTAGAGAATGGGACTTCCTCATCACGTGCGTAATACATATTGGATATAGGCTTTGAATTATTAATAGTTACTTTTTGGTGGTTTATTGCTGTTATATTGTGCCCTTCCTCTTCTAATGTAGTTATCTTGCACCAGAGATTAAATAAGCAGGTGAATGGGCTGAACATGCTAATCTTAAGTCGTTGAGCCTTCATTGTGAATGGATGCATGCGATATGCATCTTGTATCCCCTATAGCCTTGTTAACAAGCCTTCTAACAAAAAAGTTGTTAAAACAATTTGCCCTGCAGGACAGAGTAAAACAGCAGGGGGTGGGCAAGGAGATGTTTGTTTAACTTTGCTTACAAATCATGACCTCTTCTATCTGGTCAGGGGGAACATAATCAGTGAGCTGGAAATCCTAGCATGGGGATAACTTTCATATGGGCTTCAGAAACAGCTTTGTTCTAAGTTTGATATTTTTGGTATTTTGTGTACCCATAGCTTTGTAATTAGGAGTGTAGTTTGTCTTTGCCTCTAAGGAATTTGTCATATGACTGTTTTAATTCATCAGTGGAAAAAACACAGTAATTGCTTTTCTTTTCAAATCAAATTTAGCTGTGTAACTCAATTATGTTATTCATAGTTGTCAACCTGCCAGTGAAAAACCTCCTTGTAGGCTATAAAGCCTTTTTTGAGAGGCAGTATTTGAACAGAGCTGAAACCTCAAAATGTTCCATGGACTTTAGGAAAGCAAAGCAAAACAACACATCCTTGCTGTGTTTTGTAGGTGTTGTGGCAGGAGTAGAAAGACCACCTTTCTAGTCATCCCTTGGAAAGCACTTATTTTTTCAGCTGTTGTTTATATTCATTTGAATCCTCCTTAGGATGTAATCATTTTAAACAGATCACTTTGAAGGATGAGTGAGGCTGGGGGGCAGGGAGGAAGAACCCTGTTGTTTTAAAATGCAAACCAAATTACACTTGAACAGAAGAGGAAGAAGAACTCCTAAACAAGCAATTGCTAAAATAGTTCTTCAGATAGCCTGCTGTTAAGATAGGCTGGGTTAGAAACCTTGTTCTCAGCAGCCCCACAGTATTTGTGATGTGGCTGTATTTATATGTGGTGTATTGTCAATCACTTTATAGCCAGCTTCACATTCACCCTATGGGAGCATTTTTCTTTTTAAGTGAGTGATGTCTTTGGAGCTGTCCTAATCTCAGTTTCTTGGGGTTTGTGGACCTTGCTTTGAACATTTCTAATCACCTTATCTGAGGAGGAGAAGCCTGATTGTAAAGTTGCATTTTACCTTTGGAGGTAAGATGTATTTTTCTTTTATTCCCTCTCAGCCAAACTTTCAAACTGCCCTGTATGACTGGAAACTGGACCTGTGGGTCATAGCTTTCCTCTTGTTGGAGCTGGTGTGTGTGTTTTCTGAAATTGAAGTATCAGAGGAGGCCCAGGCAGGACCAGTCTCTGCAGAAAAACAGCCTCATCTCTCTCTTTTCAGTGCCTTGTCTTCCCTAGGAATTAGGCAACACTCCTGCACTTAGAAATCTTTGCTGTGCATAAGATCCTGGCGTTGTCCAGTGCTGCTTTGTTCATTGTGGGAGCAGTATGTAGCCTTAGTGTTCAAAATAGTCAAAAAGGGTACTAAGTCATCATGCATTCAGATTTTGCGTTGTTTTCTTGTCTTTCAAGAGAAGTTGGAGAAGTTAATCTTTGATCTTGTGGAGAGAAGGTTTTGAACATCAATAAGAGGCAATTACTCAGTTACCTGGTGTGCTTGTGAGTGTTGGGTATTGTGAGAACAAGGCAGGGGCACACTGTGCTCGTGTGCCCAGGCACTGCCAGTGCTGAACCTGTCTCTTTACCTAAGTTATGTTTCAAATCTGCTTCCTGTGGGGTGTGGTTGAGGTCATGCTGCGTAATGAAATATTGTCAAAAATGTTAATCCTAATAAAAGTTAAACTTTTATTCCTGGGATATTGGGCAGGAGTCATTTCTTGAAAAGGGACAGTTTCACCAATAGAATGCAATGCCCTTGCAATGCCCTAAGAATTGGAAATAGCAGCTTAGGTGTCAGTGAGTGGCACATTATTGCAAATCAGGCATCTGCCCCTTTCTGAAAGGAAATGGTGAAATAGTTCATCTGCTGCTAAGGTCATCTTGGAAGGAATTCAGCTTCTCAACAATATTCCTAGTAACCTTATATTTAAGAATTACTTGAATATAGATGGTGTATGACACAAACTGCTAAACTGAGCATCCCAATCCATCAGCAACAGTGAACATTGTTGCCTTTTTTCTAGAGTGATTTCCTAACTGCATCACATTATTCCTCTGTCCCTCCTTCCTCACACTCCAGTTTTTTGCAAGCAATAACAGAAAATACCTGATGCACTTACTTCCACCAGTAAGTGGGAAGGGGAAACAGTTCTGTATTTATTGTCTTATCATTTGTTTCTGAGTGCAACTAATTTGAAAGATACAGTATGTACCAGGATGCCTTTCTGTTTTACATATATAGGATTGAGTTTGATTATACTTACCTTCCTTGAGAAAGTTTGTAATATGGCAATGTTAAGCTCAGAAGTTGTGCTAACCTTTAGTTATTCAACTTGAGTAAGATTTCAGACATGTGCCTGACAGCTCACCAGCTTTCCAGAAATAATCTCTTCTCAGAGGGGAAGTTGGCAGGTTTGCTTGCCCCATCAAATACTAAATTGATCTTCTATTACAGTGCAGCTATGAAGCGTGTTGGCATCTTAGCAGTGCACCAAAAATAGTGTGTATGTTTTTCAACCAGAAGTTTTTGAAGTAAAGTTAACAACTTAATTTTTTTGAAGCACTAACCCAGTGGAAGAGTTAAGTAATCCCATCTCTTTTTATGGGCTGTGGGAAGGTATAAACATATTGAAAATAGGGCTAAATAAGACTGTATCCTGGGTATTATAATTTCTCTGAGTTCGTAACTTTTGGATACATATGGCAACTTTTTGTGGGACAGGTTTGGGTTTATGTGCTGATTTATCAGAACCTGTCACTAACCAGTGCCTCATGCTTGAAGGAGAAACTCCTATTGAGTAACCAGCAGAATATTTGGGTAAACTGCTTATCTTCCACCTGTGATCTAGGAGCAACTTATTTTCTTTAAAACAGTGGTGATGAGACTGGAAATGTAACATAGGACCTACCTGAAGATTTTAGGTTGCTCTTCTCTTTTGACCCACCGGCAAGGTTTATGTCAAGAAGATTAAATTTTCTACAGCTCGGATGTAGCAGTGCCAAAATTTGATCTGTGTTTAGATGGACAGGTGACAGAACGTCCTAAAACAGGGAAGGCACAGCTCACGCGTAACGTGGTACTGTAAGAGCAAGCTTGTCCCTACCCCACGTGGTCAGGATATCTATCTGTTGTGTTAGGACAAATCCTCTGTGATTTTTGTTATCTGTATTTCATCGAAATGCCTCATCTGAATTTCTAAGAACTGCTAGAATTAATACAGGACATATATCTTCTCAAGCTTTTTACTGGAGACTGCTACAGACCTTAGTGAGAACCTTCTTTGCCAGTTGTGACTCAAAACAATTCCACTGATATTAAGCTTTGCAGGCTTCATGAATCAACAAAATCATCTCCCTGTAGGGTTTTAAATTGACAGAACAATCATGATGTATTTTACAGAGACTAATCTGGCATAATTGGATTTCAGATATTTAACAGGACCAACGCCCTTCTGCTCCCATACAGCTCAATCAAAGTTCTCAGAGGAATCCAGCAGGAGCTTGCTGCTCTGTGCCTGCCTTGTGAACAACAGGATGCTACTTGCACAACCATCTTTCCCCAATAATTTCTTTAGTTTTTGATAAGTGTTTGTCATGTCTTTTGTTCTACTAGGTTAGTGGTAGTAATGACTTCAGGAAGAGCTTTTGTCATTTCTGTTGTCAGTATCTGCTCAATGAGTCTTTCTTAGATTTACCTAAATATATATATATATATCCTTTGATGTGAAACAAGCAGAACTCCAAAAGGTGACAAGTGTTAATATTGAAATACATTGAGGTTTCTGAAAGTGGTAATCTGTGCCTAGGTTTCTGGGTTTTGTTTTTTTTTCAATGGCTTTATTTTTATAACTTTTTGAGTACTTTTGAATTGCTTGTAGCAAGCTGCAATGAAGCTTCACTAATTCTGGGCAACACAAGGAATACTAAACTGTTATAAGATCATTTACACTGATAATTAGTTGTTCATGTTCAAATCTATTAAAGCTCTATTAATCTTTTTCTCCAGATCACTACTTGATGATCTGCAACTGAAATATTTAACACGTCACACTTATGCAGTTGGAGATGGAGCCTAAAGCCAATAACCTCATTTTTGGGTGTCAGCGAAGCTCAACCTCTGATGATGACTCTGGCTGTGCCTTGGAGGAATATGCCTGGGTCCCCCCAGGCCTCAGACCAGAGCAGGTACCAACCATGTTTCTGCATTTTAAAATAAGCCATATAAGGACTGTCTGAGGGAGTGATGTGCTGCCTCTGTAATTCTAATTAAACTCTTATAATATATAATACTGTAATTCATGTAGAACTTTTCACTTCTTTTTTGTTTCCTGTCCCATGAGGCTGCGTGTAGGGAGCCTGTAAGTTCTCAGCCCTGAGAGATTTTATGTTCCATAAAAGTTCCCAGTGAAAGTTTTTCAAAAAGTATATGCTGCAGAGGTATGTATTGCCAAGTAAAAGCAGCATAGAAGTTTGCTTTTTTTTTTGAAAGAAGTTACTAGGTTAAATTAAAGCTCATGGTATTTTAAATTAAACCTCATAGTATTGTGCTCCCTGGCCAAGTATTTCTCTGCACTTGTATGACTCTTTAAATAATTAGGCATTTGACATCCAGAACATGGATGGTATGGCAGCGCATATAAATGAAAGTGTTCAGTCACTGTGACAGGTAATAATGTATTTCACGCTTGTTTAAATAGTTGTATGGCTGCCATTTGTTCATGCCAGGATTTCTCTTGCATGGTGTCTGGAGCTGACACTTGTGGTTTGGTTGGGCTGTGCTTCCCCCTCTCTTCAGTGCTCTTTTTTTGTGTAACATCACATGGTAATGGGAATAAAAGTGAAATCATTGATGACCAAGTTGCTATGGGAGACCAGAATGAACTGCTCATGGTATTCATTCATGGTATTGATGATATTGCAACTGTGGAGAAGCTGTGTACTCAGTAATATGCAGAACTCATGACTTCAGTGTTAAAAGGCCAGGGTGGCTTTGCAACATCTGCTAAAGGAAGCAGAGCAATGCTGAGAAGCTTATACAGTCCACAGTTTAAAAAAGTGCAGATGTCTCTTTTTTTGCAGAGATTTTCTTAATCAGGAATAAAGTAACGAGTCAGCAGGAATGGCAAATAACAGGCTATTTTTAGGACAACTCTTTTTATCACTTACTTAAGCATCTATAAGAATCCTGATGAATCAGACCTTAAGGCAAACAGTGAGCTAACATTCTGCCAGAACAATTAAATGCCCTAAAATATCCTCATACTCCCAGCTAGCCCAAATTCACTAAAGACAGGAGGGTTTTTCCCCCAGAAGGATTATTTATTTTGAGAACAGTGCAATAAACTTGAGAAAAGGACATGAACTATTTTTAAAG
>VZTB01004452.1:472966-552943 GCA_013397245.1 Thryothorus ludovicianus
GTTTTTTTATCGGTTGCCGTACAAAAAAATCTTCTAAAAAAAAAAAAAAAAAAAAAAAGGAAGACTGATACAAAAACATTCATCCCGTGAAAATTTCCTGGTTAATTTGCATCTGATTGAAATGTGGCTGGATCTAGCTTTCTCCCAAGGGAAGGATGTTTCCACCTTCTTAACCAAAGCCCACATGGAAGCAATGAAAGCTGATGCTTTGGGTGAACCTGATCAGCAGGAGACTACAAAACAGCTTTTGTCTCAATAATGTGTAAAATGCAGAGAGCAAATTAAAATTTGTTTATATAGTGGCTGTTTTCTGGAAAGCTTCATGCCTTGTGTGGTAAATTGCAGAGGGAAACTTAGAATTTCCATGGAGTTGTTGACCAGCCCTGAAGGGGGTGGGAATAATGAGAACATTAAATGTGCATAATTTATGATACCCCCCTAATTGTCGCTGCAAATTGCATTCCAGGAAAGCAATTCAGCAGCTGGGTGCTAGTTTTATCAGAGAATTCAGGTTTGCTGAGCTGGTTCATCTGGGTCTTGTATTTTTAGCACAAACCCTGTCACAGACTAATGTAGCGTGACCTCTTTCTTCCTTCGTAATTGAGACCTGAGATAAAACAGTAGCCGAAAGACACTGGCAGTGCTTGGGGCCTGTGTGTCCCTGGGTCTGAACTCTGCATTTCTCCTGGCCAGGTCCAGCTGTATTTTGCCTGCTTGCCAGAGGAGAAGGTCCCTTACGTTAACAGCCCTGGAGAGAAACACCGGATTAAACAACTTCTCTATCAGCTGCCACCTCACGATAATGAGGTAAACACAGAATTTAGGATGAACCATCAGGGCTTGGGTCTCCCTGGCAGCTTTTCCGTGGAGAATTACCTGCCTGTGTATTTATTACAAGCCTAAACCATGGCCTGCAGTGGCATCTGAGCTATAAAGCAGCACGGTGTGTACACTGAGTCCATTGTTCAGCTGTCCGCTTGGCTTGTGTGCAGATAAGAGCTGTCTGGAAGGACACTGCCTTTGCTTGTTAGGGAGGCTGGTGTCACTGCAATAAACTTAACACAAGTTGGTTTTATAGTGTTTGCAGCCACCCACCAATTACCAGGAACCTACAAATTCCTGGAATTGCATTGTGGTGCACAAAAAGGATGCTTTGTGATAGTAAAAGGTTTGCATCTCAGTTATGCAGTGTAATTTGGAGTAGAAGTGGAAATAACAAACAAGCTCTTTGTAAGGAAAGGGGCGGGGGTGTCAGTACTTAAGGTCCTGTGTATACTGCAAAACTTAGTCGTGGGCACTTAACCATAAATCTAAAGGACAATGTTACGGCTGATTTAGGTTCATTCCGTTACTTTAGGTTAGCAGCAGATTTTGGGTTCGCTTCTAAAAATCTTTTTCTTGCCTAAACAACTCCTCAGTTTAGCAGTGGTGGGTTTTTTCCTGTAATGGAAAAAAAATATCTCTCCATACTGTTTTTGTGTTATGTCATATTACCTAAATATTAGAAAAGGCAAGCAGGAAAAGTTTAATGATGATTGGCAGCATGCCTGATGAATTCCTTGCATATATGCACGCACTTACTCATGTGTTACATTAAAAGCTCAGTCTCTAATGTAAGTTCTCCTGTGTTTTCACTGGAAGGTGAGATACTGCCAGTCGTTAAGTGAAGAGGAAAAGAAGGAGCTGCAGATGTTCAGTTCCCAGCGCAAAAAGGAGGCCCTGGGGCGTGGCACTATCAAGCTGCTCTCCAGAGCGGTGATGCACGCCGTGTGTGAGCAGGTAACGTGCTGGTGCCATCAGCTAGCTAAGGGCTGAGTAATGTAAAGCTACAGCAACTCAATATGAAAATTTAAACTTACCTCTGTCTATGAAAATGACAACAACAAAAAAAGATTGCTTTTGAAACTGCATGGAAGAAGAAAGAAGGTAGTGCTTGCTTAAGTAAAATATAACCTTTGATAATACTGGGAATGAACTGAGTCTTTGGTATATTTTCTACTCAAAAAAAAACCAACCTTATGCTGACTAATACTAAAGTAATGACAAATAAAAAGCAGACATATGCTCTAAAATGCTATTTTGTATGAAATAAATTTACATTCACAGAAGGTTTATTGAGATGCAGTTCATCTAGACCAAAACTGATATTTTTTTCCTCTTGTCAGAATTTTGGAATATAATCTCATATTGGTTTTGGTATTTTAACTTATTTTAAATGCAAGAAGCTAGTAGTTTTGGATGGGATGCGTGTTCACTTTCTGGGTTTGTTCCTAGTGTGGTACAAAAATAAACGGCGGTGAAGTTGCAGTTTTTGCCTCAAGAGCTGGGCCTGGTGTGTGCTGGCATCCCTCCTGTTTTGTGTGCTTCACTTGCAATGAGCTTCTTGTTGACCTTATCTACTTCTACCAAGATGGAAAAATTCACTGTGGCAGACACCACGCTGAACTTCTCAAACCTCGATGCTCAGCCTGTGATGAGGTAAATAATTCACATTTTACAGCCAAGCTACACTCCTGTTGTTCAGGTGACAAACTGCATCACTTCAGAAATTCCTAACTACAGATGCAATCACTTGAGAATTCAGGACTCTGCTGCATAGATGTGTTTGAAAGCAGAGGGATGTTTAATTTTTTGCCAAACTGGAAATATTATAAGCAATAAGATGGAATTTAGAAAGCAAACACCTGTTTCTGTTTAGAATTGAACATTCTCAAGTATTACAAAATATTTTCCTTATAGAAGCTTCTTTAATGGTTGAGTTCCTGGGTTCCTTTTTTTTCTTGGCTTTAGAATGTACTGTTTTTCTTTTTATTTTTGTTGTGGGAGATTGTTGCTTCTATCTTTGTATTCAAAAGGGAGCAAAATAAAAATAAGTTTTGTGTGTGAACTACAGAGTTAGGATATTTTATATGCTTTAGCTCCTAAGGTGAGGATTTGGCCACTTAACTAAAAGTATCCTTTTTATCTCTGAAAAGATAATTTTTGCTGACGAGTGTACAGAAGCTGAAGGTCGCCACTGGCACATGAAACACTTCTGTTGCCTCGAGTGTGAAACAATCCTGGGTGGACAGAGGTACATCATGAAGGATGGGCGGCCGTTCTGCTGTAACTGTTTTGAATCTCTCTATGCAGAATACTGTGAGACCTGTGGGGAACACATTGGTAAGTGCATCCTTTTTAAGCATTAAACTTCCAAATTAAGGGAAAGCCAATTTATGAAATGATTTCACATTCCAGAAGTATGAATTCTGCAAGTAATTTTTTAGAGAGACCCAGAGCATTGCTTTTTCTTTCTTTCCAGGTGTTGACCATGCTCAGATGACCTATGATGGACAGCACTGGCATGCCACAGAAACTTGCTTTTCTTGTGCTCAGTGCAAGACCTCGTTGCTTGGCTGTCCTTTCCTTCCAAAACAAGGGCAGATTTACTGTTCAAAAACCTGCAGCCTGGGAGAGGATGTTCATGCCTCCGACTCTTCTGATTCTGCGTTTCAGTCTGCTCGATCCAGAGATTCCAGGAGGAGTGTGCGCATGGGAAAAAGCAGCCGGTCGGCCGACCAGTGCCGCCAGTCCCTCCTGCTGTCACCCGCCCTCAATTACAAATTTCCTGGCCTTTCAGACAATGCTGATGATACTCTTTCTCGAAAGCTGGATGATTTAAGCCTTTCAAGGGAAGAGGCAGGCTTTGTTAATGAAGACTTCTGGAAAGGAAGAGTAGAGCAAGAAATGCCTGAAGACCCTGAAGAATGGGCTGAACATGAAGACTACATGACTCAACTTCTTCTGAAGTTTGGTGATAAAAGCCTCTTCCAGCAACCCACTGAAGTAGACATTAGATCTAGTGAACACTGGATTTCTGATAGCATGGTCAAGAGCAAGTTGGACTTGAAAAAAAATAATCCAAGCCTAGCAAGTAAGAAGTACCAATCAGACATGTACTGGGCCCAGTCACAAGATGGTTTGGGAGACTCTGCATATGGCAGCCACCCAGGCCCTGCCAGCAGCAGGAAAATCCAGGAGCTAGACATGGAACATGGGGCCTCAGGATACAAACATGACCAAACACCATGGTATGGAGGTTCACTCGAATGTTTGTCTGACCTGAAACAGCAAGAACAAAGTGTTCGAGACTCAATGGATTCCTTGGCTTTGTCTAACATAACAGGTACTGGGGAAATAAATGAATGGTTTCGATGGAGAGGTCAAGAAAAGCATGTGTGTTGGAGTATTTTGAAGGAAAATTTTTCATTTCAGTGATTTCTAGAAAGCTTTACTATCAAGAGATGCATATAAAGCAGGCAGCAGCTTTTATCAAGCACATCGTCTTTTACAGGATGTTTCTGCTACTTAAATCCTATTATTCTTCTTTCATTTTGAATTCTTGTTTTTGCTTTAAGCAAAAAAAACATTGATAGTAAAGAGAATAAGAATAGTCTTCAACTACGCATTTATTATGTACAAACCACTTCTTTAAGCAAAATACTATTTTTCCATACCTTATGTATAAGAAGTTGAATTATATATTAGGATGATATTGAAGATAATCTACAAAACACTTTGGATAACTTCCTACTATTAAAAATTCGTAGAAAATCTGAAAGAATGATAAACTTAGCCTTAGGCAATTAGGTTTATGAGATTATTTTTCCCTATTGACTAAAGGAAAGTGATAATCCACTTCTGTGAACCTCCTTGTCGAAAGTGCTCAAAGTTACCCAAAGGGATAAAGTGCATGCTAACCTTCCTTTCCTATTTCTGTACTAAATGCCCAAACCTGGCAGTTAAGGCCCATTTGAAAAGTTGCCCAATCGCCGTCTCCTTTCCGTTCCTCCTGTGACCCGTAGCACTGCAGCTGCTTGTCCAGGCTGGCTGCATTTGGCAAGAGGCAACGAAGGAACTGAGGAGGGGAGCTTGGGTCAGGGGGCACGGGAGGAGGAGGCCCTGGAGGTACTGCACCTGGGACCATCACTGGGCATAGGACACCATTGTTGTGGGAATGAAGGGTCAGTGGAAGCAGGCCATATTCCTGTTGGTGATTTTTTTGAGAGTAAGGATCCTTCTTTGCAAGGCAGTAAGCTTGGCTTCCCTGTTACAACAGCTGGAACAAGAATTTGGCAGTATTAGAAATGTGAAATATTTTAGCCTTAAGAATGGCAAGCATAGACTGCAGAACAATTTTAAGTAATCCTTTTTTCTTAAAAGGCATACCTGTATGCATGTTTCAAAATTTTCAACCCATTGAACTTCTGCTCTTGATGTCCTCATGATAGTTAATTCTTTGGTTATCAGAGCTAATGTTTAAAAGTTTTAAGTCAAAACAAAGCTTATTCTACTATGAAGGGAGTCTTTACTGGTAGTAGTTCAAAAAAACTCAGCTTTTGACAAGAAATGTTTCAGATTTTGTTATAATGTCTCTTTGGTATTCCTCTCATTTTCTTTTTCCTCCTTTCTCCATTCCCACTACAGGGGCTTCAATGGATGGAGAAGGCAAGCCACGGACATCTCTCTACTCTTTGCAAACTTTCCAAGAACTGGAGGTGGAGGACTGTGAGAAGATGAGCAACATGGGAACTCTGAATTCTTCAATGCTCCATCGGAGCACTGAATCCTTGAAGAGTCTGAGCTCAGAGTTGTGTCAGGAAAAAGCGTTGCCAGAGGAAAAGCCAGTGCATGTGCCTGTACTGAGACGATCTAAATCCCAGTCTAGACCACAACAAGTGAAGTTTTCAGATGATGTTATTGATAATGGAAGTTATGAGAATCTTGAAATACGTCAGCCTCCAATGAGTGAAAGGACTCGTAGGCGTGTTTACCATTTTGAAGAGCGTGGAAATCGACCTTCTCACCATCGCAGAAGAAGCAGGAAGTCTCGTTCAGATAATGCACTTAATTTGGCCACAGAGAGAAGATGCTCTCCAAGAGAGAGATTTCGTTATTACTCCCCTCAGGATCATGAAAAGTTTATTCAGAATAGAAGCTCACGTGAGCTTCGGGCCTATATCCAAAATGCGGAGCTGTATGGACAATATGCCCATACCAGGTCTGACTATGCACTGCGGAATCAGATGGTTGATAAGTTTTTTGGATTGTATGGTGAGGATGATGACTCCTGGTGTTCAACTTCATCCTCATCATCTGATTCTGAAGAGGAAGGGTATTTTCTAGGACAGCCAATTCCACAGCCACGGTCATTGAGATATCCATACTATACAGATGATCTTTCTGGTCCAACTACTGCATTATCTAGTTCTCAGTTTGGACAAAGGACAACCAAATCAAAGAAGAAGAGGGGACACAAGGGAAAAAATTGTATTATATCTTAATTAATTACTAGTATTTCTTAATTGGGAGGACCAGTCAATTCTGTAGCCACAATTTGAACCACATCTTTTTATATTAATAATTGTACTTAGGCAAGTTGCTAAAGTTCATAATGCTTTGCCACTGTAAATGATAACCGTGCCAGAGTTTACATTGTAAAAGTAATATCCAGAAATGTCACGCCAAATGATCTGCTCAGATACTGCTAAGTTTAAGTACTGTGTTTCAGCTGTCAAAATACTGTTACTGCAGTTCTTAATACAGACTTTTTGTAGATATTTCATTTTATGCTCAGTACTCACCTACATTGAATTATCTGAGAGAGAGGATTCAACAAAGATGAATAAATAAAAATGTCAGTCCCGTGCTGTAGCTATAGGCACACAGCCTGATCTTCCTCTTGCTGCCAACAACAAGAAGGCTCTATACTGTGCCCTTTCTTCATTGATAAAGCTCACACTTCCTCATTCAAGTTTCCATACAAAAACTGGATTCTTTTTACTTGGGAAAATGCTCCTTAAGAAAGCAAAAACCTTAATATGGGAGCTGAAATGCTTGAAGCCTTGATGTATCCTAAAGCAGCAGCGAATGTTTTGTACATTTAACTTTCATAGTTTTTCCTCTATGATTTTTTGAGAAAGTGTGAGGTGGTTGGTTTTGGTTTGGGGTTTTTCTTCATGCCTGTTTAAAGGAAGATAATAATTCAGCTTCTGGAATTGGACTAAGCTGCCAATGAGTGGTGATGTTTCTTCTGCCATGCCCCCCACCCCTCAGCAGTGAGAGAGGTACAACTGCTGGAGTCCTTTGCTCAGGCATGTAACCCCATTTAAGTCAATGGATCTACTTACGTAACAAATATTTTCGTATGGGCTTAAAGGATTAGGCTCCAGAATTGTGTCTTTTCACATGCATTATCCAGGTTTTAAAATGTATTAGCTGCAAGTCTAAGTAAAAAAAAATTGATATTTATAATGTAGTATTTCATAGGCTTAAATGTATTCATAATTTAACAGTGCAAATACTAATGTACATATTGTACAGTTAAAATTTTAAAATCTGAATATTTTTATATCCCTGAATTTGAAGAAGTTTGTTACAATATCAAACTAGATTTGTTAGGGGTTTGACAGCAGTGTTATGGATGAAATATTGCTTGTATTTTAGTCAGGGGGTTTAAATTGAAAAATGTTCAGTGCAAAACAGCTTAATTTTGTCTACTAGGTATTAAAAGCTCTATATGCATGGTGGGGCTATGTAAATACTCTCTACGGCCCTCTTAATCTTGCAAGTATTATTTATGGGTCAAGCAAAATGTAAACTATATAAATGTAAAAACCACACAAGCTTGGAATATATCATTACAACCAGTATACAACTCCTGTGGATGTGGATTTTTTCATTATTGTTCCCTCTCCTTCCCCAAAAATAATTTTTGAAGTTTGCCTTCCTAAAGGAAGAGAGATACTGAGTGGTCCTAGAAGGCAAGCCAGTAAAAACTATAAAGTAGGAGGTAATCACAGTAGTTGCCTTGAACTCAGATGTGGAGCAGGAGCTATTTTAAGTTATAATAAACTTCTGCCACTGTTTTAAACAAAGGGCAGAAATTTCTTAAGTGATGTCCACTAATGAAGATAGTAAATGCTAAAGCCATTGGCATTCTGAGCACCTGAAGAAAGGAAACGAAATAACAGATGCTTCTTACCACAAAAGCCTGTTAAATGGAACCTAAGCTTGCTCTTCTTGAGGATAGAGAAGTATGGAAACAAAAGTAGCTAGAAGTAAGGGAGGGAATGAACAAGAGCACTGGTTAACACAAAGAAAATTAGGCTGCTGCTAAGGGTAAACAGACTAGCAGTTATTTGCATGTATTTTTCAGGGCAAAATGAGCAGCAGATTTTTTCCTCCCAGAGGTGGCACTCGCCACACAAGCCACTCTCCTGGTGCACACAGGTCCTGTGGAGGTGAAAGCTGATCAGAGCCATGCCTGGTCCCTCGTGGGGGCTGATGGGTGCTTCCACCTGGCTCAGGCAGTTTCCCTACAGCTGTGTACCTGCTGGGCTCAGGTATGTTACAGCCACCACACTGGTGGGACTTACAGTGCTGGAGATGTTGACTTGTTCATAACCTTCCCCAGGATGCTCCAGCAATGATTAGGAGCTTCCATTCTCACCTGCATTTCCAAAAGTGGGAAACCGGGATCCTCAGAAACAAAATGCTGTGCCACTACTGCTGTGTGCTGTGTTGAACCAAGAGACTGTCTCATGGAGAAATGTCTCCACAGGTAGTTCTTCTGATGCCACACCATCTCCTGAGATACAGCAGATGTACTCTCCCAAACTGCAGTACCTTAGGGAATATTACAGTTCTCCTAGATTGTTAACTGCTTAATGCTTTTTTTTTTTTTTAAGTTTAAGGCATTCCTCCACCTTGAAGAGAATGGTGTGGGATACAGGTCTGTGACGATCACAAGACTCAGATACACTCACAAAAGCTCTTAAGTGTGGTTTGTGTTATTGGAAGTAGTACCTATATTCCTTGTGGAGCATATACCCTGGTAGGCACCTAAGCATGACACAGCACTCACTACCCCCCAGTGGGATGGGGAAGGGAAGAGAAGAGAAAAATATGGTGACTCAAGGGCTGAGTTAAAGACCATTTAATAGATAAAAACAATTAAACAAACAAAAAACCCCAAACAGAAAACCCTCAAGTGATATAAAAAACCCCACTAGCTCAGCACTAGCCAGCTAATACCCAGCCTGTCCTTGAACAGCAGCAGTCCTGGCAAACTCCTTGCCCCCATCCCTAGTTTTATGCTTTTATAATCAGGCTTCTAACAAAGGAAACTCCTAACAAACTATACAGTAACAATGGAGATTTTTAATAAAAATTATATTACATCCAATTTTATAATTTTTCCATTAGCATTTCTAAACCAAAGTAGAAACTCAGACGTAACATCCTGAAGGTTCTCAGTCCTGTAGGCAAGTAGTGAAGTGCTCTTTCACTTCAGTAAACCAGTTTGTTGCCAGAAGGGGCGGGTCACATTTCACTACTATGGCACAACAGCTTGCCTCTTCCCCTCTCTCCCTCCCCAAATCAGGATCCATGAGCTGATTTGCACTCACTGGGCAGCCCACACAATCCCAGGTGCTAACAAGGGTAGTTGCAATGGAACAATGTTGAACTCTTAGAAAACAAGAAAAGCCAACTGCAAAATCTCCCCTTACTGATATCAGAACTAACCAGGCATCCCAGGAATCTGACGCAATACATATTTAATATATCATATCAAGATTTGCATGTGTAAGATGCTGTGATACATACAGTACCTTGTACATGCAATATCATTGCTACTTTGTGTTTCTGCACACCATTCTGATGAAATCTGGAAATAGTGAGTTTGCTTATTACACCTTTTACAGAGTTTCACATGTTCTAAATGCAAATGTATACAAAACAATAATACTTATACTTACCTCTATGTGATTATGACTCAAATTATCCCTTTCCTAAAATGTTCATAAAAAACCAGTACCTTGATAAACGCATTCATCAGGATTCCACTGAATCCTAAATATTTTTCACTGGGAACCTCTTGGCTTTGCTCAACCACTGTTCCCAAACTGCAAGTTGTTCAATCAGGTCAAAAGTGGTGCCAGACACTAACCAGAGTCACCTAGGTTTGAAATGATAGTGAATTTGAGGACATAGGCATAAACTCTGTATTACACCTAATCCAAAGCAACCTGGTTTTACTGGAGAGATGGTCCTGCTCACTTTCCTTGCCCATGCTTGACACCTCAATTCCTGCTCCTTCTTGAAGCTGGAAATGAAGATTACACACAGCCTCCTTATTGTTAAAACTGATGGATGAAAAGGCTTGAGAAGTTGTAAGTGGGGAGAGCAACAGAGTAGGAAAAGCAACCTTTCCCTGCTCAGTGGCTGCCTACAGTTACATTCTGTACAGTGTAGTCAAAAACAGAGCAAACAGTAACAAAAAATTGAATCCATCCTACTTAATACTGCTTACTAGTAATGAGTCATGATATGGAAAACGTCAACATTTAAAAGGCATTTGTAAAACCTGCAATTAGAATAAAAATACCGCACTTCTTACACCAAGTAGTTAATTGGCAGTCAGAGACTAGAGATAGCCCCTAGTGTAATTTTACAGAATTCAATCGGAATTTTTTAATTAAACCAGAATAATTTAAATCATAATTGTGACAAATTTTGCAAGTTTTCCCTTCCTATAGTATGTATGATAACAAGACCTATTTGTGCATAACTTAAGGAATGAGAGTAGCTTCATGTAATTTTAATAAAAAATACAATGTTTGGAGTGACATTAAAACGTAAGTGTACAGACATCAGAATGATCATTTTTTCCAAGGTAACAGTGTAAGGTTTCAAAAATAATCCATGGCTTTAGAGCATTTTTGAAAAGAATATACATTCAAAGGAATATATGTCAACAAGAACACGTAGGATGAATACAACCGTGGAGACCACAGTGGAAGAGGGAACAGCCACCTGAGCTATCACAAAGGAGCACAGGCCTTGGGTTCAAACCTCGGACCAGAGCTCCTCTTTCCCCGCAAAAAGCAGATTGATGTACTATGGCAGATACAATGCAGAGGATATAAAAGCATATTTTTGTCCTTAGTATGAGCCCTCTTTGAAGGACTCTGACACATCTTGGTTGGCAGCATCGTACTGAGTGATGAAATGTTTGAGTTCTTCGATGCATCGCTCACCTATTTCATGCAAATTCTGCCTCAGGGCAAACTGAATGGACTTCTCTAATGATGGATCTTTATCAATTAGCATCTTCACTACCATGCCAAAGGTTTCACAGTCTTGTCTGTAGACCTAGGAACAACACATTTTAGAAAATTATTAAATGCAAAACTTTACATTAGCACACCAACAGCCCTTATTGAGTTAGATCCAAATGTAACAAAGGACATTGGATTTAACGTGAGTTTTAGCTGTAAAACTTACTGGCCATTTCCTCTCTTCTGACCTGTGTTAATAAAAATGTAACTAGTTCAGCACTATTTGGATACCAAAAATAACTTTTATGGGTTGAAATACCATAATAGAGAAATCCATAATAGAGCAATAAGTTCCCCTCACAGCAATATTTAATAAGTAACGGTAGAGCAAAGTACAAATACTAAACCAGATTTTCTTTTAATTTCAATATATTTAAACTGTGAAATGTCTAGCTATCTCAATCTTCATACAAAGCACCAATAATTCAGTTTGTAATCTTTCCTAATACTTTAAATACAAGCTGTGTTTAAATAATTTCAAATGTTGTTTGTTTGTTGGATATCTGTTTCTCATATAAGTCCTTGACAAAGATGACTTTAATTAGTTTGGATGCATTGGTGATTCAATCACTAAGGATTAAAGTCCTGGCAGTGGTTTACCTGAACCCATCTGACCTTCTCCCACAGAGAATGAAGAGTTTACAAGTCAGTCATGCACCACATTTGAGCTGAAGCAACTTTTCATTATCACTGCAACTGTTTCTCAGCAACAAATATATAATCATGCTATTATGCAGTTTCCAAAGCAAGTCAGTGACACTGAAATTTTTTTTCCCAGTTCTAGCTAAGTTTATTAATCTAAACATCCAGCAAAAAAAGAACTCCTCAAAGTCTTCCAACTGCCAGATGCAGCTCATTTTCAAACCTCTTAGGTCAATCTCAATTTAGAAAATATATTAGCTTTTTGACTCAAGATAAGTAAGTTTTCTATCTCCATACATCTTTTTTTGAGGAAAAAAAACTAAAATGTTGATATTCTTCCAAGTAAGATTATCTCTAGGTATTGTCTGCTTGTCTTAGAACTTGCTTTTGACAGAGATGTGCAACCCTTTCCTTTCACATTTATCTTTATTGTGGACAGAAATGATACAGCTGTATGTAAGCAATTCCCATTTAATAAAAACAAAAGGAAAAAAACCAAACAAAACACACCCATCCCTCCCCCAGTGAAAACTCACTCTAAGAACCCACCCATTCATAAGAACCCGTTTGAGGTCAGCTCATGTATCTTCATGTCAGAAAAACAGCAAAATCCCCCAACATTCTGTACAAAACTAAACTGTTCTTAGAAACACAACGATTATCATGATCCCTTTAATGAAGACAATTCTCAAATGCTTAATAGCATAGTCTAGAAAATAGTTTCAGATCAGACCCACTTTTCAAAAACTGATTGGCAAGTAAAAGAAACCTTTTGGAAGGAACTAATCTTCAGTGGAGAGTTACAAGTCAAAAAAAAGAGTGTAGCCCAAACCAAACGAGCTAAACATTTTTAAGTGTGGAAATGCACATTGCATTTTTTCAGAGAGGGGTTTGTTTCCTGCTTTGTAGTTCTTTGGTTGTAAAATAACAGCACAAAACCCAGACTCTCAGAGCTTATGCTCCACATCAAATAAATAGTACTTCATAAAAGAACTTCAAAACAGAGAAAATATGTGTTACTTTTTTTCTCTCTTTCAAAAAAAAAATAAAAAAAGCTCAGAAAGAGCTGCACGGGGAAGCACCCAAGGCTACAGCTGAAGAAAATGCTCTATTTTTCATGGCTCTGCAAACTAATGGCAAATAGTGCTACCTGCTTTTCTCCCACATACCACAGAGAACTAACCCAGATGAAATTCTTTGACTCAGTGTATACATACTGGCTTGATCCATGCACATTTTTCTTCCAAATTTTCACAAAAGAAGACTTGGAAGAGAATCAAGAGAGTCCTTAGCATTGCTGAATCTCAAGTCAGAAGTCACTTTGCTGTTGTTGTGATATTTAGTTGGAAACTAAATATCTTCACCCAAGAGATGAACAGTTTCAATATTTTGTGACAAAAGACTTTAAAAGAAATAGAATTTACCTAAATTAGAGGAAGAGGGCAAAGGTGGAGCAGGAAGGCACGTTTAACAACAGAAAACAAAGGAAACAGCTCAGCTCCTCTAACAATAATTGAGCAATTTTCTCTCAACAAGCTTTCTGCTCCAGCTGCTAATTCTGATCCCCCTGGTACAACCTGCCTCCTTCACAACTGTGCCGATAAATCTATTTGTATAGCTGCAACAACCCAATTGTGCTGATAAATCTGTTTGTATAGCTGCAACATAAATTGCATCACTCAGGTGCTCCCTTTTAAAATTACTTCCCCCCTCAATTAACGTGATTCAGTGATTCAATTCTAAAACCAGATGCATCAGCACAACTGAAAGAAGTGTGAGCCATGGTCTTAAAGTGAACACTTCACAAATCAGTTTATAGTTGAAGTCAAGGCACAACCACCAGCTTTCAGAGATATGTTACTATGCTTTACAGAAGGAAACGGAGATTATCAATTACAAGAACATCAATACAGCATATGTTAATTAATTACAGCTTAATGGTACGATCAACTATTTGAAAAAATCTGTGAAAGCACTGACAGCTCTTGAAAGAAGAGGACAGTGGCATGACACTAATATCTATCTTTAGACAGAATAAAAGGAGGCTATTTCTGAAAAATAAGATGACAATGTGATGCTCGAGGAAGAAAGAAAACTGCAGAAAAGATTCCAACCATGCAAAAAGAGCTCTCTGTTGGAGAAAAATACTGGAAGAACTCCTGACCCAACAACATATGAAAATAACTCTATCTTTAAAATTCCAGCTGATACTGATTTTGAGCTCAGATCATGGAAAGCTCATCTGTAAACATCTGGAACTAAAACCTGAAAATGATTCCATGTGTGGAGAAAGAAGAAATAACATTTTTAAAATGAAAAACAAGAAAGAGAATGATACCAATGACATGATTATTCTGTCTGACATATAAATCAGATAATCCCAAAAACATCTAGAGCCCCAGGATGATAATTTTCCAAGGCCCTAGCATACATTCATTCACTGACCTAAGCAACAGCACCAGCATAATGGAAAGAGCATGTAAAAGTTTAGTAAGTAGATGCAGAAGAAGTAGAAACAGCTGTTCTACTTCCAAATATGTGAATTTAATTTTATATACATACACCATATATCTATATAGTGTATATCTATATTTATCTATCTATCTATATATATATAAGCACTCTTGCTTCTCCTGTGCATGGCAAGTATTTAAGCTGAGTTCAAATTCTTTGAAGTGTTTTCCAAAATCAGCACATCTGGCATCTGTGAGGTCACAGGATCACACATATGCATACTTTTATATTATTTCTCATGGAATTTTAGAATGTTACATGATAAGGGCATAGAGGCTCTGGCTGAGATCAGCCCTTTGCTGTGCCATTCCCTGTGTAAGTACTTGATGCAAATATAAAGTTGTGATGCACCTGCAATATGTTAGTGAACACATCTCATCTATTTGAGAAAGCAAAACCAAAATTTGCACTTAGAACTGTTTAGATATAGCTGAAAGACATTTAGTTCCAGACCTAGTTAGAGAAATGGAGATGTCAGTCACCCAGGTTGGAGGCAATCAAGCCCTAAAACTCCTCAGGCAGAATGGAACTTTTGGGAACTCGCTCATCTACATCTATGTCAAGTTTTCACAGCAAACTTCAAAGTGCCATCAACACTGTCTCGAATTACAATGTATGACACTGGAAAAATTATGGATACCACACACTCTCTTCTTCAAGCTCAGCTGTGGAATGTTAACCTCTGAACAGGAAGAAAGAGGGGCAGAAGCAAGCACATGGGGACTGCTCATGTCTTTGACTGCTATATCCCTCTTAAAATTATAATCTAAAAATGGTCTTGGCTTAAACCAAAGAAAAACATATTGAATAGCTTTGCTGATGGGTGAAATTACACATGGCTAGGGAATACCTTGACAACATGCCTACTACTCACTGAAGAAGATCATATCATTTTCTGACTAGCACAGCATCATGATTTTCTTCAAAACTGTTCCAGAGCCACATGTACACTTTGTGCAAAAGAGCTGTTGGACAATATAAACAGTAATAACAATGCAAACTAGAACTAGAATGTCCTCCCCTGCAAATAACTACAGACTGCAGAAGAATCTTAGGAGCAATCTTGATCTCAAAATCTTGCATATTTGGTCAAAAACCAGATTTATTTCAAGAGCAAGAGCAAGTAACAGGATTCAAAGAGGATGAGAACAAGCTTTATTTCAACCCATGCACCAAGTTTTGCCAACTGAGCTCTACAGTCTCCACAGACAGTGCAAAGAAAGGGTTTTAAACTTCTCAAGGTGACTCAAGGTGAATAGTATCTATTCTAAACAGATTTGGAGGAAAAAGGAAACAAGAGAGTAGTTCTCTGATAATTGGAATGACTCTCTGGAAGATTGGTCCCACCAGGTTACAAAATATCTCTCATGTCAACATCTTGTAGAAAGTAGAACTGAGTAGCAAATGAGATGCAAATATCTCCTGACTCAGAAAGGACGCAAATGAATCTCCACTTCCCAGTTCTGGGAGAACTGTTCTAATGGATGTGCTTTATTTTATATGCAGGTATTAAAACACTTTCGTCTCCAAATATGGTTTTGAATGAATATGACACTGTGGCATTTTTTTTTTTTGAATGTTCTTGGCTTCACATACACATAACAGTCTCTTCAATAGAATTCATCCAGAGACTTGCAAACGCCAGGTTTGAGCAGCTATATGCAGGAGATGGGCAAACTCCAGTGCAGAAGGGGGTACCTCTGCTCACAGAGACAAGCAGCACCGGCAAACATAATAAAGACCACATCCTTTAGGTGGATATGATGATTTAGCAAGTGAAACTGATGCCCATTATTTAATCTGTAATTTCCAACACCGTGCTTTTTCCTCACAACCTTTCCTGGATTTTTTTGAGTATTTTTAGCATTCCATACATTTCAAGATTCCTCTAACACTCTCTCGCCTCCACCAGAACTCCTTCAGAGCAACACGACGCAAGTCTAGACTCTGAGCAGCTCTGCACCATATGTGCACAGCCCACCACCAGTGCCTCTGAGTCAGTGCTCATCTTCAGAGATGCCTGTTCTCAGCTCCTCATCCAAAGGCCAAAGACCCCCGAGGCTCAGTTACCACAGGGGAAGGAGCTAGGGTTGTGCCTCAGAAACCATGTTAAATAGCCTGCAACCTTTAGATACTAACTCACTTTGAGAAGACCCAACATGCCCAGCAATCACAATTTGGCATCTGTGATTCATGCAAGTGCTCATTTAATATATTATCTTTCAGAAGACAGAAGCTTTTCTGTTAGTTACTAAGGGCATCTTCCCACAAGTATCAAATACTCCATGCAAGGAGGAAAGAAGCAACATGCACACTGGTGGTTGATTCCTCACTGAAAGGCAGAGCATCAACTTGCAGAGCACAAGTACAGCACCAGTTTCCATCCCAGACACTCCATGAGCAAACTGCTGGAAATTTCCCTCACTCCAATGATGCCCCAGGGCCTCCCTACACTGGACAGAGATAACAGCTTTTGTTCCCTCACCTAAACTATGATAGCTGGTTTGGTATAGCCCTCTGGTGGTATAAACTAGATTCATATTTCCCCTCCTCAGCAGACTTTAAAAAAGTCTGACAAACCACTCTTCTCTTAACCAAGCCATGTCTATGCTAGCATGGGTAAGACAGACAATGAGGTATAATTTTAATTCTACTCCTAACTAAAAACAATACTGATTTTTTTGTAATGTAGACCTAACTCTAAGCTGATGGCATATGCAGTCAAATTTGCATTTTAATTGTGCGTGCAAGCTTAAGCAAATTGAGAAACTACTAAACATCGAATTGCCACTATCACAGCTTTTTCTTTGTCAATGGCATATATTAAAAGTAATCATTATCTCTCCCCAAATCTCTTCTTTCTAATTTATTTATATGAATTTTTTCAACCATGCAAATTAGATTTCATTAACTTACCCAAAATTTACTCTTCCAAACTACAATAAGTTAATCTCTACTAAAAGAGAACACAGAAATTTTCATCACTGCAGTGGCAATGTAATTGTACTGTTATGTTTATGAGTACAAAATATAAGTTTATAGCTCCATAGTGCAAAGAATGCTCAAAACTATCATTAAACCACTTGCAGACAATTTTCACGATCAAGACATTTAAAACTGATTTTCAACCAAGATGAACTATTTTTTATGGTTACAAAAAACTAAATTAACATAGAACAAATTCAATGCTTGGTTACGATAGTATACAATTTACAACGGCATATAATTTTTAATTAAAAAAATATCAAGAAGTGTACTCTATTCCTTTCTTAAAAACACACTAACAATTTTGCCCTGTATCTATGTAATATTTTCTGCACCCATTAATCAGTGTTTATAAACTCATTGAAAGTCAAATTGGGGGAAACAAGTTATTTAATGTAATCTATTATGTAATACTGAACAATTCCATGTTAATTTGCTTCTTACTGAAGATTTGCAAAATATTAACATTATTTACACTTAAATGCAATTCTGCCTCCCTCTCCAATGAAATTTTCAAGTTCCTTTTTAGGAACTTCAACAGATTTAATCAACTTTCAGAATTCACACCCACCATTTCTGCCATCTAAATATCTGACTGAAAAGTCTCCTGGAAATCCCTTGTGTGGAAGACATGTTGATAGCCCTCACTTTAAAAAGACATAGGAATTCAGATTCGAACTCCACTTTGTTCTCAAGGACCAGGATTGGCAACATGTGGAGGCAGCGGGTGAGCTGGGAGCCACAGTGTTTCTGTTCAGCTCATTTACAGCACTTTGCTTCTAGGTCACAGCAGCATTCATCCCTTCAACTAAACTAATCTGACAGAGGACATGCACTCTAAAACAATGCCACAAGGCCCCTCCCGTTCATTTCAAAGGAGAATTCTAGTATGAAAAGAGATGAAAAGTGCTCTGTAAAACTGAGGAGTGGGTGTCTGTGTCAACAGTGACCAACTCTGCTGAGGTTACAAACTCTGCTGGAAGGCCTGAAGAGTTGGCTCGAGTCCTGAGACACAGCCCTGGTCTTCTACATAGACTGGGCAGAACACGTGTGGGCAACGTTGTTTGCCTCCAGTTGAAGCCCAAGACATCCTCTAGCTCTTTGCTCCACGCCAAGCCCCGCTCAACGCCTGTGCGGTTCCAGCGAAACCACGGCGCTTGCACGGAGCACAGCAGCCCACGGCTGGCTCCAGCACCCCACGGCTCCTGCTGGGCAGGGCTCAGCCCCTCGGCAGCACTCACACCTCCAAGCACCTCTGGAGAGAGCCTGCACACCCCTCAACTCCCTCCTTCTTCCCCTCACCACCCCAACAAAGAGTTACACATTTCTGTTCCTTTGCTCAAGGCTTATAGAGCAATCTAAAAGTGAACATACTGCTTTTGTATGACACTGTTGAGGAGACCTAAAGCATACCATAATTAAGAAAACAATAAAAAGTGAAGTTTAATAAAAAGTACCTGTTAACAGCCACAGTTACCCAAGGACAGATCTGTAGAGCAGGGCTGTATAATTCAGAATAATCATAGCAAAAGTTGGCACTATTTAGAAAACAGAGTTTTCATGTATAAAAACTTAAAAATTCCAAAGACTTACTCATTGCTTTAAAACTATTACACACAAGTTTTCAACAAGAAGCAAGAATTTATTTTAAATATATTGTTAGGAAATCCATGTGTTTACTATTTTTTTAATACTATGGCGGAGGACTTAACGCAAGTGTTTAAATGAACAAGCACTGGTACACAACAGAAATGTACGTGACGATACACTTCATTTAATGTTACAATACACTTCATTTAATGTTACATTTTGGCAAGAACAAGTGTATTATTACTTCTTCAAGAAACGTCTTGCTTAGTCGAGCAGAAGTAGCTCCCATGTGGGAGAGCAAGAACTATTATGTTACATGGTTTTACTGGAGATAATTCTTTACTAAACCAATCAGACCACATAATAACAGCATTTTAACACCAACTACAGGCCCTTGGAGACCAGTTTGTGTGTGGCCTAGATTTCATAGGCTTCTTTACAACAGATGTGTTGGATGAGGGTAGAGTTACTTCATATATTAACTTGTGTGTTCCTTAGGTAAAACAGCAGTGCAAGTTTAAATTCTGCCTCTTACACATTCTTCTTATAGAAAGTGTGTGCCCTGTGCAAGGACAAAATAAATATGAATCAAAAAATACATTGCAATTACAATTGATCAGTTTCTAAATCTCACTAGAAAACTGATGATCTCTTGAAGGTCTGTCAATGATATCTTTTCAGCTCATATATTAGAATATGCAGCTGTATGTTTAAGAATGCCAAAGTACTAACAACTGTGCAGTCAAGTCCAAAAGTTGTAAAAGGGCAACTATTTATATATCTAATAATTTCTCTTTGTTCTACATAGAAATTGTATTTTTGTAGGAGCATAAATGAAAAAATCCTAAAAACTCTCCCCTTCAACAGATGCTAGAAAATTCCCATTGGTTGAAATACAGTTCAGGATTAAACAGGAAATAATCAGCTTTATGCCAAAGGAAGGGCCTCACCCTACAACTTTTTATTTATAAAATACAGAATTGATGGAAAGCCACTTCCTAAATCTGACCCACAGTAAAGTTATTGCTCCATCCAAAACAGGAAGGGTGAAATTTATCTACGAAAGATTCTATGTTAATTGTCTTGTTAAAAATGTTTTAAATAATTTTCAGTTACATTCACTGACCATAAAAGAAAGTGATCTTCATTTAAGCTTCAGCAGAATGGGCTGTATATTAACAGCAACAGTGAAATGACAAATCAATCTTTCTTGTCATAAAAACCAGACAAATATTTTGTATTAAGTGAACAGCAGTTCAAAATCCACATAGACTGTATTGAAGTCAAGATCAAAAATGATGCATTTGATTTTACCCAAAACTGACTTGTGATGACTTAGTTCTCCCTCAACAAAAGTCATCCCACTTTCAATTTCAACAAATATCCTCAGCTACAAAATATTCTCAGATTTAACAACATTCTGCATTAAGTGGGCTCATTTCTGTTAACAGGCCAGACAACATTTTATCCTGAGGTGTGGATTGCCTGTATTTTCTCCAAGAGCCTAATGAAAATAAGCAGTAATAGAAAAAAAACAACAAAAAACCCGCTTTCTTTCCAGTTAAGAGCAACTCTGAGTAGATTAGTAGCACAATTAACTGGCAGTGCATTGCTAATAGAAATTCAAAGCTGGTGGATCTATGAGTTAAAAATCAGTCCTTACAAGAGAAGAGTTCCTCCCCAGCACTATATAAAGAGCAACTTAATATTTTTTCTTTAATGGTAAAAAATTTTCTAAAGCAAGTTTGAAATTGCATGCCAAAGGGTAAGGTTTTTCACCACATATGCAGCATAAAGAAAATACTACACAAAATAAATAAACTACTGTATGTAATGGACAGTTTTTCAGAAAAGAAAAGCAACAGCTGCAAGAAGAAAAACAATTACTTCGATTACCAACATTTTATGGCTTAGTTTACATTAAACCTTACTGCTTCTGAAGGTTTAGAATTACTTCACACATTACATTAGCCTCGCAAATCAGTTTTATTAGTCCCTCAATAATTAATCATATTTTTTTCAAGTCCAAGTCATTGTCCTGCCTTTACCCTTGAAATCACTCATCATTTAGTTTAAGTACTCATTTCAAATCTAAAACCAAATAAATGAAAAAGTAAATTATTTTGGAAGACTTCTCTAATCTTTCTTTAGCTTGTGGATATATTTTTCCACATGCAGCTGTGATGGCTGAAAAGGCTATTCCCCCTCCCCAGCTGTCAGCATCCCTATGTCAGAAACCATCACCCCACTTGTTTGTGTGAGCCAGTAATATACAGGACTACTCCTAAAACGAATTCTTAGGCAAAACCAGTCTGATTAGGTCACATACCAGGACATCAGATGGGCTGCAGGGAGGAATCACCTATCCTGGGTAAGAATGTGATGCACAGCTATGGATGACATCTAAAGAGGACGTTTCTCTATAGCTTTACACTAGTGTGCCCACCTTGAGCTCATCTGGAAGCACTCACAGAACTTCCACCTACCCCAGACAGACCAAGCACACAGGATCTGTGTTTAAATGTTTGCAAATTTGTTTAAGTTACATATACGTATGCAACTTCAGCCAAATACAAAATATATACAGAAACAGAACGTGAAGCTGGCACAATGGTTGGGGTTGGAGCAGGTCAAAGAACCTGTATTATAAAGCCTCATTTCTTATTGCAAATATGTTCATTCCTTCTGTGTTCTCAGCATTCAACACAGAAACTCTCTCTCCTTCTAAATCTGTTCCCACAATTCTAATTATTTCCACATCAATTTGGAAGCAGAAATCTGATCCAAAAATTGGTAAAAACAGAAACCATGTCTCTCCTTAAAGAGAAAGCCACAAGGAGTAGAGATTGTCTTTATATGTCTTAGGGCAGCAATTACCAACTGTGGTTCCAAGGAAATGTAGTACAAGCTCTGCATTTACTGAGTGGGTGTACCACTGACTGTATCCCATGGAACTTTGAATTAATTATTCAATAAGTTTGAGTTACGGTCATAAGTAATACATAAGAATCACAGTGATTAGCTGGTTCCAAAGAGCTTGGAACTCATTGGTCCTTTTCATTGTGAAAAACAAGCCCATTTTGTACTTAAAAACATCTTCTAAGAACACTGGCTTTCTACAGTCTCTTTTCAAGCTTTTCTTAATGAGATAGTTACGCAAGGCTGCAACATTTCAGCACAAGAACTGTTACCCATCAAACTCATTAAAGGAATGTCTGCCCTATTCAATCCAGTGTCACTGAACATTTTCCAGAAGTTGTCTGATGGGGTGGGTGAATTGACAGAGGACAGACTGGGAGCAAACTTGGCAAGATATGTGAACACACTCATGACTTTAAGTGTTTCTTAAGATTCTGGCATACACTGAAAAGCTTTGATTCTTTTTGAGTCTGGCTTCAGTCTGTCCTTATAAAAAGAGACAAGAAACTGGGATCATCAAATACTGTTCTGTGCTGGGGCTTCCTTTTGAGACCTTTAGCTTCAGACAGCTTAGAACAGCTTTCTGTGATCCCTGACACCTACAAATTTTGGTAGCCGCATGATGCAACAAATCCACCAAGTCAAAAAGTAACAGAGAAATTTCCAGTACTCAAGAGATAAAACTCAGAATCACAGAATCATTAAGGTTGGCCTTTAAGACCTTTAAGTCCAGCTGTCAAGTGCACCACTAAACCTTGTTTCTATTCTAGTGCCATATCGACACATCTTTCAAATACCACCACAGATAGTGATTCCAGCACTCTACTGGGCACCCTGTTCCTATGTTTGACAACTGTTTTGGTGAGTTCTTCCTAATACCAAATCCAAATCTCCCCTGGTGCAACTTGGGGCCCTTTCCTCTTGTCCTGTCACTTGCTACCTGCACAAGAGACTGATCCCCACCTGGCCACACCCTCCTTTCAGGTCCCCCCTGAACCTTCTTTTCTCCAGGAATAACACCCCCAGCTCCCTCAGCTGCTGCTCATAAGAACTGAGTTTCAGCCCCTTCACCAGCTCTGCTGCCCTTCCCCAGACAAGCTCCAGCCCCTCACTGATTTTGTTGTAGTGGGGGGCCCAGAGCTGGATGCAGGATTCACCTCACCAGAGCCCAGTGCAGGAGGACAATCACTGCCTTGGTCCTGCCAGACACTCTAATGCTGACAAAAGGACACAATCTAGACTCAATCTGATTGGATTTACTCCATGAAATGTCCTTTTTACCCTAACTATAAACAGGGAGACTGATTATAGTACCAGTGTTTGTTTACCAGTAACAACAGTAAAGCATCATGTAAGCTAACATGATTTCCTATGATTTGGATCCCCAAATAATTAGAAAATCTGTCAAAAATCTGCAAAGATACCTACTTCGCCATTTTATCCTTATCTTTAGACAGACATAGGATATAGTGTGAATTGTCTAAAATAACTCACTTTACAGTGACACCAAACTAAGTAATTTCAAGTCAAACAGCTAAAATTGGGGGAAAGAGTAAGGTAATAAGGAGGTAATACAAAAGAAGATCTAATCTAGATAATGAAACTGGAAACCACTGAACTACAAATGAAAATATTTACTGAATAAAATGTACTGTTACAACATAAACTTTTTATGTCTAATCTCTAAACAGAATAATAGCTGCTGCTGATAAAGTCTACTGATGCTGGATTGATACAGGGTGTTTTGGATGAGAATAGCATGGAAAGAGAGCAGTGAAGTCTCTTTTGATAAGCAGAACTAAACAGTTTACTGCCTGAGATAAAGACAGGTTGCTAAAGGTCAAATACTTAAACGCAATAGCCAAAAGAAACAGCACCATACCATTTACCTTTTAACCTTACTTCATACAAAATTACCACGTGTTCTCAAAGATACAGAACACAGAGGTTATTCATATAAACATATCCTGAAAAATAAGGCACTCCTTCCTTCACACAGCTTTCCAGAACTAAAAAAAAAACAAAAAAACCAAACAAAACCAACAAAAAACCCACCAAAAGAACTCAATAAAACAAAACACAAACACTCCCCTGAATAACACCAAAAAACCCCTCACAAACAACTTTAAAAAAACCAACCAACTAAACACAAGCAAACAAATAAATAAAATTCAAGATCAAAAAAACCTGAACAGCTCATGCTAATAAAGACTGAACTATATTGTCTGGAATCACAATTAAATTAGGAAAAAATATTTAATTATTTAGAACAGAGCAAACCAAATTAAATAAAAAACAACAATGAAAATGAATGACATTTTCTCATTTAAATTAAAAAGTCCAGTGGGTTCCTTCAAATCACATAAAGGTATAAGCATCGCAAACTTTCTGTTTTTAAATCAGCTAGTAAGGAATTTTGCTATTTCAAGGATAAGTGTACACACATAATTCATTTACATACTAAACAAAGAATTATTTATTTATGTACTTAAGAGTACCACAGACTGTGTAAAATAATAACAGAAACTGTTCAAGGGGAAAAAAATTTGCCTTCTCTAAGTCAACAGTTTACACTCTTGATGAAGAAAACATGACTAACACTTTCCATTTTTTTGGCTATAATGCATCTAAACCTGATTTTAGATCTATTGCTTAGTTTTAACATAACTTACTTTCTTTATATTACTTTAACTTAGTATTAATCTTTTTCACTTGCTTACATCTCTTCTTTGCTCTCAGTTCATCAATGCTCAGCAAACTGCACTGTGGACAAGGCCAAATCACTCTCTTCCTGCTCCAAAGACCCTGCAGTTGGCCAATAAATACCTAACAAAGGAAGCACTACTATCTCTGACTACCTTCACTTCTCCCACAATTTCATCTGAATCCTCCCCATCCCCTTAGAAAGTATTTACTCAAGCTCTCATATAACCCCAGCACTCCGAAGAATCAAAAATTCATTGAAAAATATTTTAAGTCAATTGATTTATGTGAACATCTTTGTATCACCTCATGACAGAAATGCATTTACATTTCCTGCATTTCTACCAAACAGGAAAATAAAAACAGAAGGTATGTTCCATAACTGCATGGAAACATTATCTAAAGAATGGAAACACTGCCCACCGTATACATTACATGCATATGCACCGTGTTCTTTCAGAGCTTTGATGTAATGTGCAATACAGCAGCTTTAAGGAATACAGTAAAAAACTACTGGCTTACTGCCTGCTGAGTGATACGTAGTGAAATCAATGGCAAACATACCAATGTAAGTTTCTATCCTTACACCCATAAAACCTCACCTGACACCAGACACTGAGTATTCACACTCAGGTAACATGTTCAGTGACCTTGCCCCTTTTAAAATCTTAGTTGAGCCACAACAGACAAAACCAAGGCCAGCACTTTATCCCCAACAGACCTCTGCATATCTCAATATAACTCCTCAGCAATATGCACATATGTTTTGTTAGGAATACTTAGAACAACCTTTACAGTAGATGAGATACTTCTCTTTGGGATCACTGCTCTGGCTGCTTACTGTGACACGAGTTACACCTACACACATTAAAAAGCTTCAGAGCCAGCTCAATATAATGACAGATGCTTTTCTGGGTAGCAAAAAGTCCATCCTGCTTAAAGTGGAAAGGAACATTTCTAAAGTATAAGGTTTTTTAGCAACTTATCTGGGTCATGAGATATCAGATAATTACTTGCTTATCTCTGATTCTGATTTTAGCAAAAACATAGTTGCAAGAAATCTCCTTCCATATCAACATCAGAAAAAGGAAAACTGTACAGTGAGCAGTACTGATGCCTAAGAATAAATTTGACAAAAACTATGAAAAGCATTAAAAAAAACTTGTCAGGGCATTTTTGTCAATTTTGAGATATGGCTAGACCTACACTTGGGTAAGCACGTAAAAAATTTCATTAAAATTCATTTTTACATTAAGGTACATCAAATTTATGTCCTAGTTGATGACAAATACAGTAAACTGAACTGAAAGAGACAACAGAACATCAGCAGTGAATGGCATGTTTATCACATTTTTTACTAAGCAATTTCAGGTACTTGATGCAGGAACGCTGCATTTCCTGCCTTACAATTGTAGCTTCCTGCAGACGCCTCGAGGGCATCCAGAGAGGAAGACACCAAGCTGGAAGCACCTGACTGCTCCCCACTTGTCTCTGGCACCAGAAATAGCAGTGAGTTTTCTTGTATGATGTAGCGTCTCCACCCTCCAGCCAGGGAGAAACTCCACTGCATTTTGCCCATGGGCTTTAGAGCCTCTGCAGAATTAATTCTCATCTCCACCCATGTTCCCCATCTCATTCCTTCCCCCACCCTCTTGGCTTCAGTTCCTGATCTTGGCAAAAATCTCTATTTTTTTTTTTCCTCCTAACTGCAAGTCCAGTCCCACCCTTGTTCATTGCTTCCCACACTCTGTTACTAACCCTACCTCTCCCGTCACCACAAATCCTTTCATCTCTTCCAGATATCCTCCACCCTCCAATTCCAAGGTCACCTCACTCCTCAGCTAGAAAGAGTTCCAAGAACTTAGAGGCCAGCTTGTTTCACAATAAATCAAAGTCTGGCTCCAACAGTTCATGTGAAAGAGGGTGTTCTGAGGGTGTCCAGTGATGCACTAGTGCTTCCAAGTGAGTTAATTCTCAAAAATATGTGGAACCAATCCTCTCAATGTTAGGAGATGGTGAGGTGTCTTAAAGGAAGATGGCAGTTCTGGTCATGGCAGGTTTAGAAGCTGAACAAAAACTTTTTAAAGTTTTATCTTCCCTATGATAAGAATAAACAGTTACTGTGCAAATACCATCAAAGACTACAGCTTTCTACAGATTTCTGCCTGATGATTAAATAAATGTATCCAAGGCAGTACTTTAAAGCAGGATACTGAATGTTCAGAGACAGCAGTGGCTCGACACACAACACTGGGTGGCTACTCCCTTGTAGCAGCAGGTATGTTTAAGGAAGCACACTGTGCTTATGAGAACTAGCTAAGTAAGTGTCTGCAATTTTTTCTTTCTTTTTCTTGATCTGATTCATGGTCAGGCCCCACAAAGATTACAGTGCCAGCACAGGGAAAAGTACAATACAGGGATGAAATTCCTCAAACTGTGGTTGCCACCAAACTCTGTAATGTGCAGCTGAAGTCTGCAGTGCTACAGGTTGGATTTGACTGCAGCACTTGCTTAAGGGGACTTCTTGATGTATAATGGGATGCAATCATAATACAGTCTCCACTGGAATTCGTACAGTTTCTGTTACTGCCTATTTTCATAAAGCTTGTAATCATCTTGGTCTATGCCTAAATTGAATTTAGCTGAAATCAGACAATAGAGTCAAAAGATACACAGCACAGATAGAGAGATTGCACAAGATAGTTTCTCCAGGAAGCCAAGTGAAGAAGAAACATAACAAAATGGGCAAATTTCCAGTTGGAGATGATCAGTGAAAAGCTTGTGTCAGCATACCCTAATCTATTTATGATTTTGTGTTTAAAAATGCTTATGCGTATTTTTATTTTTTTTTAATTTAGGTAGCATGTGACCAAAAAAGCTACTGTATAAATTATTTACTTCACTAAGGTGGTGAACTGCTTGTGAGGTGTGTAATTATGGTCAAGTAAGCACACACAGTACCCACATAAGCGGAACATTTCATGCTGTAATGAAACCAAGTATTTAAGCTATCTGGAGTAAGGAGAAGGAAAAAGATTGCTAACAAACAAATTAACCCTTGGAGAAACAGTACCAAACCAAATTCAAGGTTATTAGTGTCATTCAGAGCAGTACTTGAAGTTCAATAGTTCAGAAAATTAATGTATGAACACCTCTTCTCAAGAGGCGTGAGAAGGTAAAGAACCAGAAACAACCCATGACCCACCCAGTTTTGTCAGTATCCACTTCTGGTGTTTTTTTCAAGACAGGCTGACTCTATTAGAGTTTCCAAGTCAAAGTAGCAAAGTAAAACAGGCACACCATAAACTTTGTAGGGAATCTTCTTTCACCATTTTGTCATATTTGTATGCCATTGTGATACCTGCCCAAGTGTATGTCCAGACAACCACTGAAGACTCAAGTCACCACACCAATGCAAATATGAGTCAAACAAAACAGGAAAGTGATCTTTTGTGGGTCAGCAATAAATGGTGATTTGCATTAGTCATTTATACCCCAAGATAAAAATCTAATGTTTTCATAATCTTAACTTAAAGAAGCAGCACATGCATAAGCAACTTATGCAACTATAGATTTCCCCACATAATTTAGGAAATTAAACTTAAGAAAAGTTCCCAATTCTGATGCCTTTTAGAACTATCATATTACTCTGTATTTTAAAGGTCAGAGAAAACGAACAGGCATAATTTACCCATCTTTTAAACATATTGAATTTAACCTACTCAATGGAACAACTGCCAAAAGAAAGAAGACATCAGGCTAGGTGAGACTGAGATACAGCACATAAATTTAAGAACCAGGTGACAAACATAACTTATCACTAAAGTGCCTTTGGTCACAGATGATCCTGTATTTATACATGAGTCAGCGTTGTATATAAATCAGATTACAAATTAATTAGAGAATTAAACTACAAGCACCAGGAAAGCTGTCATCTACAAATCAAGTTTCTGTTGTATAAAGAACAGTCTGTAAAAGACACACAAAACCACACAAAACTGTAGATTCACACTTCAGCAGATTTTCCCTACCTACAGGTTTTGTGTGTGACACTCTTCTGTTGCAGACTATTTCAACCTCCTGAGGCCTGAAAGCACTTGTCAGTGCAGGAGAAATGGAAACCAGCTTCCATGCCAAACATCAAGTCCTTCCTGTCACCTACCCTCCTGCCACTGCCTTTCACTTGACACTTTCCATGGGTTTTCACATGATTGCTCAGTTACCACTAACCCATCATCACACATGGTTTTATGAAACTTTTCCTCATGACACTGTTCTCTATTTGCCCTATATACATATATATCTTGTTTTAAGCACCACTTGGACTCCTGTATCCTCTCCAAGTCTTTCAGAAGATCAATGCTCAGACTGTATCAGGAATACTGATAGAGCTAATACATAATCAGTGTTTGGGAGGTAGAGATGCTAAACAGTAGTTGAGTTTGGGCTATTTCTGGGGAAATTTAAATTTCTGGATCTAATTACTAGGTACACAGGACTTATTCTGTTCTTATTCTGCTTCAATCCAGGAAGCAGCAAGTTTCCCTAGCTGCAATGCCGAAGAGACAATGGGTTGTAAGAATAAAAAATACTTAAAACTTTAATCCTCAATGCATTGAGCCTGCTAAGAGATAAAATTATCTTTAATCCCTAAAACTGTCTAAAAATAAAACACACCACTGCTAAACCTGCTTCCTACTCCTTAAATCCACCAATGTCCTTCTGTTAAAGCAACAATAAGCTGGAGACCAAGTTGGAGAGAAGGATCTATCCTCTGAATTAAATCCAAGTTATCAAAACCAAGAACAAAAGGCCACCATCAAAAAAACCACAAAAACAAAACCCCAAAAAACAAACCCAAGCAAACAAACAAAAAAACCCAACCCACAAAAAGAATAACCCTCACTCCCACAGAAACTACTGCCTTTATCAAGGCTCAGACAATTCATTTCTGGCTTTACCCTTCATCATTCCCAGGAGGTTTGCCAGTGTCAATTCTGCTTATCCTTCCAAGCATCTCAACTTTTGACAGTTTCTTCAGTAGGCAATTTCTCAAAATTAATTCCTAATTATATATCAAGGCCCACACATTTTTAGTGAGTTTCTTCTCTTCCTAACACCTTTTCCAATCCTGTTGACACTCATCATCTCTTGAAACTAATCTTTCTTCTTTCCAGCCCACTCATTATTATTGTTTCCAAGTCTTTCATCCTGTTCTTGCTCCTCGGGTTTCTCACAACAGAACCAGAAATTTTAAATCCAACAATCACTACCAGCTTTAGATTGAAAAAATGCTATTTAATAAATATCTCCTTAGATTTTCACTTTATCTGACCAAGAAATCAATCTTGTCTTACAAATTTTTTTCACATTTCTTTTGGTTTCAGCTAAGTCTAGCAATTTCATCAAGTACCTAATTATGAGCCCTCTCCCATTTAAGTCTTCCAGATATCTGCTACCAAATTGTAACACCTGTAAACAATGCCCTTTAAGAATGTCTGTAAGCAAACAATCCTCTGAGATCTTGCAATCTGCAGTGCAGCTTGATCACATAATGAAGTGCCACTACATCAAACACTCTGCATTTTTCAATGGGTTTAATAGCCAGCATTTGACAACTTCAAAATGATGTGATCAGCACAGGCCTAAAACTGTTTACATGAAAAAACATAAGGCAAACATGATCTTCAATAAATGGTGGTAAAAGCTAAAGGTGAGTTACATTTAATTCAAACCTCTCTAAGAAATACCCCACTGTTACTGGATAAATGCATAGATTTCTGGTATTAAATTCTCTTAAAAGTATTTCCCTACAAGCACTGCATAATAAATAACACTCACTTTTTATCAGCTTTCCAATGAAAAAAGCTGCTGGCAAAAATCTGAAATGTGGTAATATATTTCCTTATTAAACCATACCTTCAGGTGCTGAGTAAAATGAGTTGCACTGCTTTTGCATATGCAGCAGTGTGTAATTATGGACACAGCAGTGCACACTAAATAACCCATTAATGTCCACAGAAAGGGAACAGAACACAGCTGAACAAATGGAAGGGCAGGATTACAACTTCTAAAGCACAGTGGCCCAAACACAAGAAAAGGAAAGTAGCTAAAGTTTTCACGTCCTTTTACAAGTATCCAGTATGTACAAATAAATATATTTGTAAGGAGAATAAAAGATACAATGAAGAAACTGACCAAAAGCTTTTATATTCTCCATCTTGCAGTTTCACAAACACGAAAACACGGATTTCTAACAAATAAGTCATATTTGCAAAATTGAAAGACCCTAGCACAAAAAAAAACAAACAAACAAAACCCCAAAAAAACCCAACCAACCAAGAAAGAACCTTAATGCAAGCAGGAAATATAGAGATTAAATAAGAATCACAATGTGATTGATTTGATTTTGCAATGGTAAAAAGGAAGTCTAGAATAGATACTAAAAGACAGTAGAAAAATTATCACATCAGAATTAATATGAAAGAAAAGGTGTCTAAGAATATGTAGAAAGAAATAAATCACTTGAATTTTATGCATAAGGAGAAGGATACTGATACAAGGAAACTAATAAACCACATTAGCAGATGATACAATTAAGTAAAAGAGTTATCATCATTTTTTCCGAGAAGCTTAAGGCAAAATAACAATACCTGACACAAATGTTTTCCTGATTAGGAAAAAATAAATTAATGCACTTAATTACAACTTACGTTTAAGTAAAATAAACATAAGCTCAGAGAAGGCATGATACATACTACGCTACCAACCAAATTAGACTGATGATGATGAGTCCATCATTAAGGTCTTGTCATTGTGTATTAAGTACAGAAGGTTTGAAGGACAACAGCAAAGCTAGGAAGGAGTGAAAATCAACAGCTTCCCCATCTTTTACTCTCATCTGGCCTTTTATTCTTGTCTGGTCTACTCCTGTCAGAAACAAAGCATGTCTGACCTCATCCACAATCAGAAATAATCCTTTAATGTGTTTTTAGCTACTGTTCCAGTTCCTTCAGCTTCACTTAACTCACCTACTTCTTAACTTATATTTTAATTAGGGGATTTTTTCTAACCTAGATAATTTTGCCTGAAATGAGCAACAGCACAAGCAGACCAACAAGCTAATCTAAGGAAACAGCAACCAGTTTCCCTGGCTCAGCTGAAGTGAGCTTTTCAAAAGAAAAGGTACATCCAAGGCCAGCTCTGACATCCTCCCTCAGTACTTCCTGGATTCCTATTACTCCAACCTATTAATTTACTTATTTTACTAAAACAACTGGAACTTAAGACACTTAATCTGTCACATCCAAGCCTTACAAAACTTTTCCAATGCTTTTACCATGAGCTTATCCCTAGCCAAGATGCAGAAGTTACTTCATGTTTACATTCTCTTTCACCTTTACACTGCTGAAAAACTGTAAAATGGTTTTGCTTGACCCAAAACAAAACTAGCAAAGGACACAGGAGGGGTTGGGGACAGGAAGGAAGGGATACAATAAACCCCCATATACTGCACAAACTGTAGCTATTTTATTTTGACAGAAATGCCTGCATCATTTTCTTTATGTTTAGTTGATATTAAAGCCAAAATTTTAACAAAGTTCTTTCTATGTAAATTATCACTTTGTGAGAGGTCAGTCTTCTCTCTGAGTGCATCTTGGCATCTCCAGAGAACAGAGTCCCATTAAAAAGTGTTAAGAACACAAAAAGACAATTCAGCTACTGCTGCACAGATCTGACCAGAACAAGAGCTATGACAAAGAAGGGGAACAAGAAACAGTTCTTATCAAACTACACATACACATAGTAACTGCTAAAACCTGGTTTTCTTACTTAATTGTAACTCCTAGGTCAGAGATGTCAGTAATTTACCCAAAAAAGAAAAAGAGTTAGATAGCAGATCTGCAAACACAATTTGGACAGTCTGGACCTAGCCACACTCCCATTTTTCCTTCTTTCTATGCACCATGGCTATGAAGTTTCAAACACAAGCTTTAGAAAGATCTCTGATTTTCAGCATCTTCCAGCAAGAAGGCTGTCCTGCTAGGTTAAAAGTTCATTAATACTGCTGAGGACTCTTAACAAGCAATATTAATTTAGAATGTCAACTGAAGAAGTAATTAAACTCCATGTTTAACCATTAAAAAATATTGTTCTGCTGAACATTTAAAAACATTGGTGAACTGAAAACATACAGTCAGCCAGTAATTCCATTAAGAATAAAAAACCTTTCATGAATGTATTAATTCCTTTACTTAATTAATTCCTTAGACATCAGAATTCTGTGGTACTAGCCAAACTGAGACAAACTCACAGGTTTGATTTTTTTTTTTTGCCAGAATCAAGGAGGGTACTTGGTAAAATTGTCATTTGATAAAATTTGTCTTCGGAAAAGAATAGATTTCCAGAGGTAATACATGTCACTCCAACTTGAATATGCAACATGTAAGAAAAGTGGACACATAATAATGGACTAATTAACACAGTGTTACAGACTTGATGTCTAGACGAGATAAGACATTTCAAGAATCCCTGCTATCCTGTGCTCATGAAGGAAGAACAAAGAGATAGCCTTTTGTGCAACACTGATGCTGAATGGCTCCAATTATGAATTTAACACCAGGGACATATTTGTCATCACTTCCGAAAAAGAAACACCACACTTCAGCACATTACATGCTAAAAGCATAAGCTGATCCTTAACTATATAAAACCAGAAACTAATCAACTCCAAAATATTACCTTAATGCATAATGCATGCCATTAAATGCAAAGATATTTAAAAAGTGCATGAAATGGCTACATTAGCAAACTATAGATAGACATTCATTGATCCTGACACGAAGATAGATGTAAAATTCACTACTATGCTCTTTTTGAGTAACCAGACCAATCTTTTAAGCATGTGTTTAATGGGGTTTTACCTCACCGTGCTCAGACAAATGCTCAGACAACACTTAACACCTTATTTGAAAATTGTAGAAGCAAAGAGGGAAATGCATGTTCAAAGATCTAAGGAAACACTTAACTTCAAAAAAAACCCCAAACAATCAAAAAACATCCCAACCCAGAAAGGTAATTACCTCAGTATTCTACTTTAAAAAAAACAAAACTCTCCAAAGCTTTTTATTATAGACAGAACATTAAAAAATATGTAATGGGATATATTAAAATGAGACATTAATGCTGCAGAATTTCCACTCCATGCAGAAGTACAAAGATTGAAAAGACTCTGCACCTGGATTGAAGGGAACAGGTTCCACAGTACTTGCCATGCAAAAGTGCCAGAAAAACCCCTGTTCTTCCAGTCATGAAGGGTCAGAGCCAGAGGGTTCTAGGAAATCAACCCTTCCCTGAGAGCAGCAGTGCCCACTCACAGTGGAGCAGATCCCAAAAGCAGGGGACCACACCAAGGAGCTGGGACTCTGCAGTTCAAGAATGCAGACAGAAAGCTGGCAAGAGAAGAAGTGAGCAGAAACTGAGTCCTTGGTGGAAAGAAACCACGTTCTGGAATGCAATGGCAGCTGAACTCAAGACAAAAAGCTCAAGATGCTGGAAGAGGCTGCCCAGGGAAACAGCTGAGCCTCCTCCACTGCAAATACGCAGGGCTCAATTTGACAGAGCCCTGAAGGACTTGATCTAAGGCCCTGTTTCGAGGAAGCTCTCTGCAACCTAGGTGTTTCCACAATAATGTCACTATGCCTGTTGTCTCAAAGATGAGACCAAAAATATTCAGGACCTGTAGTCCCAATTCAGAAATGCTTTCAAGCATCTGTGCATCTGTAACCATATTCTTCCTTTCCAAGGAATATTGGCACACTTCAAATGAAATATATACGTCAAAGTTTTTCTAGTTTGGAACTGAAATGGATAATTCTTGGCTCTGTTTAAGCATTGTCTGGATTTTTCCAAGCCTTTATCCATGAGCAGAGCTTCTGGTTTCTTCTCTTTGTGTCAGCTTCAGTTAATATTTGCAAAGCAACTGCAGACTCCTAAAGGATAGTCACTACATAGCAAACAGCAGCTAGCCCTTGGTTTGATACATTTTGCCCTGTCATCATCAGCACACAAAGAACTTTGTTTTCCTTCAAATGATTTTACGTGAATGTTGCAGTAAGTCCTCCATCAAATAAATAACATACTATTTTCTTGATGAGCCAGGATTACATTTACAATCACGCTTCATTGAAAATTCTGAAATTGGCAATTGCATTATTGTAGCTTAGAGAAAAGGCAGAGGCAACTCTACAAAAGAGTAATATGAGCAATACACAAGACACTGAGATGGACTAATTTAAAACAGAACACCTGTATGAATATTTCATTCAATTGCTCAAGGGATATTTTTGCTTGTTTTTCTTAAGAGAAAAAGCAGACTGTATCACAAGCTGCCCCCTCCCTCCTGCCCAGGGCATCAGCCTGCCTGATTCTCTGCTGCACAGCAGTGGATCTGCTCATTGCGACACCGTGCGTGTTCTGTCTGCACAGTCTTTTGCCTCTGGGTTTTCCTGAAATAGTACCACCCTGTGAAGTAAAAGCACGTATTTGGAAAATTTTGCTCCTCTTCCAGGTCAGAGCTTTGGAGACAAATGGATATGGAGAGGGCAAAGCAAAGAAGGCTTTATCAGGAGTCTGGAACAGAACTGGACAATCAGGTTGTGAATAAATATGAACCGAAAAGCAAACATCATTAGATCTGGTGCTCCAAGAGAAAGAAAAATTTAGGAGACAGAAGCAGAAGAGGTTCAGTGGGTCAAATCTCATTTCCTCAAACATTAGCTGGGCTTTCACCAATTCTTTAACACATACCCAGTGGCACATGCCCTGCCTGACTTAATTTCTTACTTATTTTAAATACCTTAATAGGTGTCCAGTGCATACTGAAGAACAATCCCTTGAAAACCTTGCTTTGCAGAAAGATTACTGCTTCACCATTCTTGCATCAGTCTTTGCAATAAGCATTTAATTTTAGCAATCCTCCCACAAAATTACATCCCAGAAACACTACATTAACACTTGAATGAAATTTAACTGAAAAGAAGTCCACTGAACCAAGTAATTTTTCTGCTATTACTTGAGTCTTCAAGACAAATAATCAGAAATAAATTATGAAAAAGCTTCCTTAGAAATGTACAAGCTTACCGTTAACTTTATAGATTTAAATGTTAAGCTTAATTTACTTTCAGATGCTGAAAATTCAAACTAAACAGAATAGTGTACAAATTCCTACAGACTGATTCCATATATAGAGGAAGATCCACAGCATTTTATTATGATGACTCATTATGATATTCATGATGACTATGAAAATCATCACATCTATCACAACAATTAAAAATCCAGAAAATGTAATTGCAGATCCAGAAATTAATTTTAAATATTTATGTGAAAATACATAGCTAATTCTCCAGTCTTCATTTTTAATGATTAAATAAATATCTTGTCTAAATTTTAACAAATTCATAATAGCTGATTTATAAGAAAATAAGCATCTTGTTCAGTTCAGTAAAATACTTCTAGCATCACTCTAGAACTTTATTTAAATTCTGCAGAAGTTGACAGCTTCAGTATTCAAATCAACAACAGGAGAAACTGGTTGTGCAGAATTCAAATCTAAGTTATTCCTCAGGCTTTTTTGAACTAAGTTCCTAAAAGAATTCCATTTTATAGAACATAATCTAGATTTCCCTGGAATTAAATGCAAACTCTCCCAAACACAATAGCATTAGATCATATGGAAAACAATATTTGGGTTTTATGACCAATTTCCATCTGTTTTCATTATAACCCTGTCCTTAGGGCCTAGGGAAATTTAACCATATATTCACCAGCATGAGCCTAACTAATCACAACAGCTGTTTTAAAAAAAATCTGTTCCTAGCCTGTGTTGTTTTTTTTCAGTTTGTAATTCTTAAAAAGTCCCAAGTTTATGCATTTGGTCCTAGCTCTTTTAGGCCATTTGTGACCCTGCAATCAGACACACAGAGATAAGCCTACTGCATCATGACTCTCAGTTACAGCACACTCTGGTAAACTCCATCCTAACCAGACTCCATGCACATGGAAAGCTGTGCCCACCATGAACACGATTATGCAAAGTCAATATTAATAGAAGAACAAGAAAACAAAACAAAAAAACAAACAACTGAGTAGAAAGCTGGTTTTCAAGTGTCAATAAAAAGGAACAGTGTTGCAGGTCAGGAAATGGCCTCACAGGCGACTGAACAAAGGCCACTGATATTAAGAGGCAGTCATTGTCTTAGCTTACAAAACAGCAGTTGCTGCATGTAATTTGCAGAAACCTACCATTAATTTCCATGTGCAGATAAATGCCATGGTTCTTTGGAATTAAACAGTTGGAGATGTTACCACATCTTCTTGAAAAAATCAAATTACGTTCATATTACACTCCAAGGGGGAGGAAAAAATAAATCAAGGTAATTTTAGCAGAGCAAACCATTACTGTATTAGTGATAAAATGCCAAGAAGACTCACCTGTTCAATCTCCTTTGTCTTAGCTGCAATGGCTTTTGAACGAAGAAGCTGGCTGTCCTCGTATAACTCGGTACTATCCGTGAGATTTGCTTCTGTTTCCTCTGTTTGCTCAATGTATAATGGAGCTGAAGATCCAGCCTTAACAAAAAAACAATAAATTCAGTTTTCAGAGAAAAATAAAAACTGCAGTGTGAGAGGAAAAAATCCCAAATGCCCGAACACAGCCATCAGAGATGTGAATTTGCTCATCAAGACTATTAGTGAAATATTATTGCTACAGTCTTAATGGATAGAGAAATATAGATTTTAAAGATGCAGAAAACATGACAAGCTAAAAACCTCTGTGACACAGCCTTAACTGTGTAAAGGCAATGATATCAAATAACCCCTACCCATTCACTGAGAAGAAATTGGTGTATGTGGTATTTATAACACCAGAAAGCAAGAAAAATCCAAAATGAAAATGTGATTAGTCTTCTGGGAAAGGATAAAAGTAACAAAATCAAAGGTACATAGGTATCAACAAAATGAAATGCTGTCCAGGAGAACTCTTGAAGCATTCAGGGCCACAGGTGTATTATTAAAGGAGCTGCAATAACTATCATATAGCAAAAGCAAACTTGTGATTTGAAGATTTCTAGTAACATGAAAAATCAAACTGAAGTACAGAAATTGTATAAACTTCCCTCTAAAACAGAAATTAAGACAGCATTCCTACCCCAAAGAAAACAGATGCCAACTCCAAAGAGTTTATCTAGAAAATGTAGTCATTTTGTTTTACAGCATTATTTAAAGCCGGAATTATGGAACAATTTTTTTTTTTTTTTAAATAGGATTTGAAAATTGAAGAAGATGGAAACTAGTTTCTATTATTCAAAAATAGAGGTGAATAATCTTCAGAATTAACTAACATGAAAGAGAAAAGCATTAGAAAAAGGAAGTAAAAAGCTTAAGCTGTTCTGTGAACATATGCTCAAACCTTAGCAGCAACACAAACATTAAGACTGAATCCCAAATCTCACTATCCCAGTAAAGAACAAAATGCCTGAGAGTGAGTGAAGGTTACTAAAAAGCTCAGTTCAACACAAAGTTCAACTATTAAGCACTATGTAAGATAAACAGGAAGAAGAATTCTTGCAATTCATGTGTGAAAGCCTACTAATCAAGGTGAGACATCCTTTCTTCTAAGACTCAGAATGAGATGCTTCACCTCCTTCATCAGCATTTCTACACCCTATTTTCTTAGTCAATAAATCACCTTAAGAATGTACCACAATCAACTACAATTACTTCACTTTGATTCCATATGTTTAATCTTTTTGCCACTGCAATTTCCTCTGAGGAGTGGAGGATGCTTTAACAACTCTTCTCCACATGGCTCACTCTGTTCTTTCCTCCCTTGCATTACCTTCCCCCATCAAGAATGACAGTGATATTTCCCTGCTGAACCTCTCAGAAATGTCCACACATTTGTTCTCCTTAATATAGTATTCACCTTTGGATCAGCTGCTGCTTTTTCTTCACTCTAATACTTCCTCCTTTTTTTTATTTTTTTCCCCAATTGCTTTTTCCAGTTTATGTATCTAACTAGATCTTCCTGACCCCTACTGAGGAGCTGCTCATGCATTCACCTATTACATAAATGGACAGGAAAGTTCAGAAAAATATGGATTCAGTGAATTTATTTCTCTAACCTAGTCCTTACATTCTGCAAGAAAAAATGTGATGCTTCCCAAGACACATTCATTTTCCCTAAAATTATTTACAAGCAAATTAAAAAAAAAAAAAAAACAAAAACCAAAAAAAACCCATTAATTGGAAAGGTTAAAAACACCTTTAAAGGTGTTTAACCTTTAAAGGTTAAATCACCTTCTGTGAAGTAGATACTATTTTGCTTTTTATAGAATGCTTCTAAAGTTGAAACAAAGTGAAAGTTAAAGAGAAAATTATCACAGAATTAAAACAGATTAATTTAGATTAGATAATATTCGGGTTGTTTTAAATGACAAGCACATTTTCCACTAACATAACAGACCCCAAAAAAGACATCCTATCCAAGAGCAGTATAACAAAAGACTGAGAAGGGCTACAACCTCACTTCAGTATAGCCAGGAGTAGAAGACAAGGAGGAATGAAAACAAAAGGAAATAAACTAGCAAATAATTAACATTGATTACTAATGAAATCAGGATTCTGGGAAAAATAAAAAATATACCCAGTGTAGTAACAGGTAAGCTTTATTTTTAATGTAATGGAAGACTGCTTTCTGAAAAAGAATACATGACATGGTAGGCTGGCATGGCTTGAAACGGAGCAGAGTTTCTCTCCCTAAGTCTCATGTTTTACGTGTATACTCATGTTTTGACTCAGAAGTCCCCTCCTAATTTTAAGTTCAGTAGGCATACAGACCTACACTACTACAAGAGCTCTTTGGAGAATGCTTGGGAGAGCTGAAACTTTGTGTCAGTTGTAGCCCAACGTCAATTCAAATTATACTCACAAAATGTATTGTGGCTTTGTGTATTTTTTCAAAATAAATAAATCGCAAGGTTTTAGTCTCCCTCTCACTACCTTTCAACAAATACTTAATAGAATAGGGAGAAAAATTCAGGATTAAGTTACAAAATGTGCCTTTATGAAGAGTACAGAAAAACAAGAGCCTATTGTTGTAACACTTTGAAATAAGTGGATTAATAATCCTATCTTACATCATACTCTGTTATTTCAGGTAAATTGCTTTCCTCAGCCTTTTCTGACTTTTCAGCTGCCCACTTGCTTGCAGCTTCTGCAAGTTCCTTTTCTGATAGTCTGCTGCTCTTCTCCAAGGCCTGTACAAAAACATTATAGTCAAGGTTTAACATGAAATACACTTATACATGCAAAAATCTTCAAAATTAAAATAAACAGTTATTTCCATCCCTAGAACATTTTAAAACAGGAAATAAGTAAGTTAAAATTATTCCATTTGCTGTCCCATTTCTTCAAAAAGAAAAGTGAGTGGGGAGAGAGCAGATAATAAAGAAACAAGAGAGCAGAAAAAAAGATAAATCAGTGAAGGTCGGTGGACTGCTACAAAACCACTATACTTCCCAAATAAGGTTTATTAAATTCACAGGTCAGAGATAACGGGAAAATTTTCTGAAACCTGTTGGGCAATGAAAGAAGTCAGATACAGGAGTGGAGTGAACTTAATAATTCAATGTGATTTTCAGGCATAAAAGGTTGTAAAGAATTTTAAATAAACTGTTAAATACTAGGTAGGGTATAAAACCAACTTTAAGTGATCAGAGCTGGTTCCATTAAAATCAATTAATTTTTATTTAGGGGAATACTAATCATTTATTATAGAGTCAGTCATCTAATCTAATCTAAATCTACCTTTTCAAGTGGAAATTCTCACATAAATAATGTTTAAAAATTGATTTCTCTCTAAGAACACTATTTGGCTTTTACTATCAGAGACACAAACAGACAATGACAAGTATCAGTTTATGAACAGCTGGCTTTATAAATCTTGTTACAACTATGTGGATATTTAACTTAAATCAACTGTATATATAGAAGCACTCAAAGAATCTGTATCACTCTAGCATTAAACTTGCAACACTAAGATGTGTATCTGAAAAAGAGATGCAAAAATTCTATTGCCTGAAAAAGGCCCTAATAGTTTCTAACTAACGCCTGTTCCATCCTAACAAACAGGTAGACAAAAAAAAGCAAACAAACAAAAACTCAAATGAAAGAAACCAACACTCCACCTCTTACCATTAGTTCATTTTAAGTTATATAAATGTCCAAAATCAAAAATCTTTTGTCTTCACATCTTCTGTGCATACCTCAAGCAAAGTATTATCCAAATACCTCTGTACTGCAGTATGGCACAAATACACAATTCACAAAACCCTTCCAGGATTATGTGTCATAAAGACACCACCTTTATCTCAATCCAGAAGAGAAGTGCAACACAATGTTCCAATCCCTGTTGGGGGAATCCCTGTTTCCTATAACTGCAAATTACAGAATTACAACCAGTGAAGTCAGGAGGTGACAAAGTTCAATATGCAGGGATATGAAGAGGGCTCTTAAACGAAAGGATTCATAAAAAAATCTCACACGACTTGCTATATTTCCACAAGGCACAAAACAAATTAACTAATACAAAAGAAAAAGAAACAAAAAAAAAAAAAAAAACCAAACAAAAACCAATAAACTGTTGTCCTGGGTTGATGTTTAATTTAATCTCACTGAATTTAATTCCATGGGTTGAATGTTGATAAATACGTATTAAATCCTGAGTGAATGTTATGGAATAAAAGTAATGGCATTTGCAGAGCTATGCTTCAGCTGAAGAAACAGAACAGGAACATATTCCTCAGCTGAAAATAGTAGCAGGTATTTACGCTGAAACTTGCAATAAAAAACAATCTAATAGATCTCAAAAAAAAAAAGAACAACCAACTGCTGCCCCCCTCCTCCATCTCTTTTTTTTTTGGTACTTTATCTCATCAAAAATACAGAAAAGTAAAATCTTGTCACTTCACTCAGCAGCTGTCCCTGTCTCACATATCCACCTTTTTGCTATATGTTGGATATAGACACCAAGGCTTACAGACCATATAGCTAATAAAGAAAAACACAAACAATTTTATGTCATTGTCAAACAGGCCGCTAAGATCAGGTAACATCAACACGAATTAATTCACATGCATTAATATGCAAAAAATAATTATAGATAAAAATACCTTTTTAGATTTGCAAATAGATACCACAGTGAAAAGATGTATTGCTATGGAAATGTACCTTTGTAAGAATTTCAAAGCTAAATTATAACTTAGAGCATTGAAAATCATCTCCTTTAATTGCTAATATACAGCATATTTCCAAAGCCTTGATAAATTGTAAGACTCTGGCTCTGGAGATGTTCATGTTTTGCCAAGACTACTTCTGACTCAATGAAGAACTTTGGTAATTGAACTGCTCAGTGCAATTCCAGTCAAGAGGAATGCTCCACTTCCAAAAGGTCCCACAGAAAGGAGGCAGCTACATTATAAGCAGATTTGGGGACTCGAGAGAAAAATCAATGAGCAGTCATGGATGTATTTCCATTTCTGCAGCTGGTGCATACCCAATAAATACTTATGCTGTCTGGAGAAATTACTTCCATCAAAGAAAGTTTCATTTTGCATAGCCTATATCAAGTGGATATCCACTGCTAGCAGATACTTGCAAACTGGTGGCAAGAAACCAAAACAGGATAGATCTGACCTGACTGAGGAAGAAAGCAGGAAACTTAGAGAATACAGAATTCAAGCTCACAATACAAATTAACACAAGAGCAAGAGATTTTGCAATGCCTCCTTGTTCTCAAAAATGTATATTAAGTAAGGATTTGATATAAAGCTGCAGTGTGCTGAGTTTATAAACAAAACAAGTGAACTAATTATAAAGCATATTTTATGATCCAAATCAGCGTAATTTTTGTAACTTAACAAAATATCTTCTTTTCCCTATTTACATCACTTAAAATACATCACTTACCTCCCCCTTAAGGAGAATGGCAATCAGCTAGCACAGCAGCTCTAAAAGAGCTGTTTAAGTGCCCAGAATGACATAGCACAGCCAAAGCCTCTTTTTCTCCCCATTGAATAACATGGCAGGCTGTGTCAAAATGAGTGCTAATACTAACACACTCACAACGACACAGAATTCTGAGTCCTATTCCTATTGGAATAGGACTATTCCTAAAGAATAGGAAGTAATATTGTAAGGAATATGCACTTTAACAGGTGTATGCAGTATCTCCTTCCAACTGAGGAAAAAACCCAACCATGAGCAATCTAAAACCATGGTGTGAAGTACTCAAAAAGAAAATTCACCTTTGATGAAGGTACTGATGTGGACCCTGAAGGTGATGCATCTCTTGATGTTTTCAGTGACTGAACTGTCCTCTCTTTACCTACAATTAAGAAAAAAATTAATGACTGACAAATTGAAGATATATATTTCAAATATGCTTACTGGCTTAGAAAAATTGCAATGAAATTTTTTTACGTCAAACATGGACCTTATCACCCTCAACCTTATCATCTGACAGGAGGCTGCAGCAAGATGGGAGTTGGACTCTTCTCCCAGGCAACTACTGACAAAAGGAAATGGCTTTCAAGCTGTGCCAGAAAAGGCTCAGGTTGGACATGAGGAAGAATCTTCACTGAAAGAGTGGTTAAGCTTTGGAACAGCTGCTCAGAGAGGTGGTGGAGTAACTATCCCTGGAGGTGTTCAAGAAATGATAGGACATGGCATTTAATGCCATGGTCTAGTTGAGAGGGTGGTGTTTGGTCAAAGGTTGGACTCCATCTCGGAGGTCTTTTCCAACCTTAATGATTCTATGATTCTATAAAATCTACATACTCCACCGTCTGATAAATATTGGTAACACTTTTTTCTCTTCTCAAGGAGAGAAAAGATACAGCTGTGTCATTTCACACATTTAAGAAAACCCACTGTCCTTTTTCCCATCATTAATTGAAAGGGTGTATCGTTATGATTCTGCAAGATCATGTGATTTCACTTTTTAATATTCCTGCAATAATATAAACAGTTGAAATATTAGACACCAGTCAATCACTCAAGGTAACCAGGTAGAGTATGAACCAGTTTAGCAGGCCACAGTATGTTGAAAAGATCTGCCATGGGAAACAGTCCTGTATTGTATCAGCCACAGAGTAGGCACTTCTTGTAAGATCACTGTCTTTCTTATAAAAGTTAAAATTGGCAAAATGTCAAATCAAATTCACAGTGCTAATCACAATCTGTGCATAATTTTGCCATAGACTAGTTACAGCAGCCCTCAGCAACAGAACTGGTTGCAGTGTATAAACTATTAGTTTTCAAGTTGTGGTGCACAGATTACATCTAAGAGATCTGCAAAAGATAAGTATGAAAAGCAAACATGTTGTCAGTAGGCCTAAATTAACCAGAATATTCACACTCGCTGGGAAACAGTTGACTAATTACAAATAAGCCTTAGCTTCCATTGAATTTTTATAAGTACAATTAATAAAAGGATTAATTAAAAAAAAAATCTATCAAAGAGTTATGAAAATAGGGATAGAAATTATTTTTGTAGAACTATAAATGTGATTGTTCATTATGGCTTTAAATACAGCTTTAATTCAATGAGTCAAAGCAACAGAGCACAGAACATCTCCCTTGTCACCACTAAGGAACCCAAGTTTTGGTCCTGTGATACCTGCTTTTCAGCCCCATAGATGAGCCACCTCCTTTTAAATGCAGGGACTACTCTAACTCTGCCTCCCACATGCCTCCTTTGTTAGACTGGATTCTTTAAAGATTATCTCAGTTGAATGGATTACATGTTTGCACCTGAACAAATGAAATAAATTGATACAAATGGCAGGAAATTATCCAAAGTTAAGCAAAATTAAGAAACACCATTTAATTAAAAAACATTATTAGGCCTTTTTTTTTTTTTTTCTTCAGAATGTAGGTGACTATTTTAAGCCCCAAAGCCCTACCTGTAAAATTAAACATGACACTCTCCAAGCACCAGTATTTGCCTTCTTGCATTTTCTCAGCACATCACTCTAGAGACCCCTGTGCCTGGGCCCATGAAGGAATACCACCCTGCTTCTCCCATCACAGAAGAATGCTTGCCTTTTTCATCAGCCCTTTCCCTCCCTTTACCAAGCTTCTTCATGTGCCCACAGTTCTCTTTGTTTAAATTCTGTATTTATCCTAATGCATGAAGGGCTGTAGAGCATGGGATATTCCTTCTTCAGTGGAAGTCACGTGGCCAAACCAATTCAGATAGCATGATTTTAAACAGCATTATAATATTTAAGAAAGATGCCATATTGCAAATTCTACATGAAATAATATATACTCTACATGTTGTAAATCCATTTAAATGTACTGCTGACATATATGAGATGTTCCACTTGATGTTCCTTTTAAATATGCAATACATGAACTTACCTAAGGTAAATCACATTCAAAAATTATTCTAAAAGTATTATTTAAACCATTTATACCTTGAAAACAGGTATTCTAATGCAGTCACCTAGAGGGACATTTCAGTACTCCTCCTTTCCAGGGAAAGGAATAAAGAAATAGCCCAGTGTACAACTCAGCTGGTCTCTTAAAACTTATGTAAAGGTGATTGGGAAAGGTATTTAACCATGCAAACAAGAGAAAATATCGAAAGCCATAGACCTTGATGTAAGCTCCTCTCTTGATCAGCATCTTTTCTGGTTTGTGAATGTATCTGCCTCTACACCCCTACCTCCACTATTGTCTGAGTAATTCTAGCAATATAGTATACACATATATGATCAAAATCAGCTCAAAATTTAAAAAAAAAAAACACAAAACATGCCAGATTTTGTATGTTTTCTCACAACATTGCTTTTCCATCCCTAGTAATCAAAAGTTGGACATCTACAAGACATCTATAAAATTAGTTAATTATCTTATTTTTTTCTTCCTCTCCTACACTTAGAGGAATTTATATTCACCAAGTATTGCTACAAAATGTTAAAAGCACTGTAATGTCCAAATAGAAAGACCATCTCTACCCTGCAAGGAGTGAAATTATTCCTCAATATTTAAACAATGTTAACTAAACCACAAAGATCTCTTTTGACAAAAAGTGCTACATAATGGTTCAGTGTCACTCTGGAAACACAATGTGCCTTCTCAGTGAGTAAAAAAATAAAAAATCTAATTAATTTTTAAAATGCTGCCAAAATGAACAGTAGGTTTGCAAAGTTCACTAGAAAGCATTTGCAGAAAGGGAAATCAAATTGGATTAATTTACATAAGCTGTACAAACAGAGTGGCTAAGATTGTAGTATATTAAAAATAGCAGTTTCTTCTTTTTTTTTCCCCAGAATCATTTAAATATGAAACCTCAAATATTTTCAAAACAGATGATTCATTAGACTTCTGGGAAACATTAAGAGCCAAGCTTTTAAAAGTCAGAATAGACTAAACTGAGATATGCTTCATATTTCTTTGAGGAGAGCAAGATCTGAGAAGTTTTGACATTGAAACATAATTGCTAAAAAAAAAATTGGTTTCAAAAGTCTAGTAAAATTTGGGGAAAATGCAACAAGTAGAAGTATGTCCTTTCATTTCTCCATTTTTTAATCCTTGTTTTATTCTGATTGCAGGAAGAGATGTCTTCCTCTGCTGCAGTTGAAGCAAAGTTTCTTGTCAGGGAATCCAATGAAGCACATAAAGAAATAACAGGGAGTGATGCTAAAAGGAATATAAAATACTAGAAAAAGCTGTGCAGCTGCAACTCCTACAGTCAGTCTAGACCTGATACAAAAATAGCACCTACAATCTCCCACATGAAATACATAAGGGAACAGAGAGTACAATGAAACAACCAGAGCAGGCAGCACATAGACAGCACAAAATGTCAGCTTTTCCCATTTTAAAAAGAGCATGTAAGGAAAAAAGGCTCATACAGTGAGTGGCAGTTTCACCTCACTAACCAGTTCACATCATTCATCCAGCATTACCTTGCTGAGAAGAAATATTTCTTTTATGTAAAGATGACATACTTCTGCTATGCTGGTGGAAAGGATAGGCTTTGCTTCTTTCAGGAGAGTAGCTCCTGCTGCTGACACTGGAGCCAGATCTGCTGTGCGGAGAATCCCTCCGGCTCCCTGGTGATTCCCTGAAGAAAGGAGAGTCCCTCTTGTGAGGGGATCTATCTCTCACATAATGAGAAGAATAGAAGCTTTTTCTTCTGAAGCCATCTCTGACGTCCCTTGGAAGACAACAGGAAAATACAACTTGGTTATCCTTCCAATGTTTATGGAACAGCACGCATAAAATGGCAACAACAGTTCATGCCTGGTAAATACGAACAGGTTAACTGTCATCTGCAGAACAAATACCAAATCTTCAGAGTATTAGGCAAGGAATAAAAAAAAAGTTAAAGAAAAAAAAAAAAAAAAGGAAGTTTTTTTCAGATTTCATTGAGGTGCTTCACTGCCAGAAGCTAATTCTTTTCTATTTCTTGATAATACAGCTAAAATGTAAGAAAAAGACATTGACAAAATAAGAACTCTCACAATTTTTTTCAGATTCAGTACACTTACCCCAGAAATTAAGCCCTAATTTAAAACAGCTAAAAATGCATATGCAAATATTGCTTACACTATTTGGCATTTTTTAGCTATGTTTTTCTCTTATTTTCAAGAGACTATATTCCTCATTTGATTTCACACACCTTGCTACACAAAACACCACTGAGGGATTTCAGCTTATATCCAGCAAAGACAAAAAAAGAAATCTGCAGAATATTTATTCTCTCATCCACAAATCCAACCAAGGTCAATTTTTGAACGAAAATATGAAGACTTATATCTCCAAAATAAGTTTCTCACAACACACAATATTAATTTTGAACTTAAAGGTAAAATATCACAAACCCAACTGATTTAAAACCATAATTTAATAAGCATCAAAACTTTCTATTAAATTTAAATATTGTTACTACAGACCACAGCACAAATGTGTTGGTTATTTGTAAATCGAATTAAAGGTCCATCTAAGTGCAAAGGTGAAAAAAAAAAACCCGTAGTATCATTTTGAACTTGTCCTTAAGAATCTCAGAGCTAAAAGACACACGAGTCAACTGAATCCAGACTTGTCACTTTTGCCTTGGTTGGAAGATGCATTGGTAAGTGTAGCAAGTACTTCTCAGCTTCTCCATAGACATCTCCAAGATTTCACAGCATTTCTAGTAAATCAGAATTTATCTTCTCTCCTGTTTTACATCAGAATCCAGTATTTCAAATAGGGGAATGTCTCACAAAAATCTGGTGGTCTCATGTAGCACAGTGTAGCTACAGCTAATTTTATGTTGGTGGAGAAGAAGAAAATATGTACAATTCCAATACAGCACGGCACAGGCCCACATTTGTGACAGATAACAAAGGATTTCTGCATGCCAAAGGTGTCCTGGGCTACAGAAGCTTCACAGGTAGCACCACAAAAAAAAACCCTGTGACACTCAAGTGTTTTACACAGTGCAAGTTAACTTTTTGCATGGAAAGTACATCTTCATTATATGTATGAACACTTTATGTAGCAAAAGACATTAACTGTAAGCTCAGCCCTGAAGAATACGAGATTAACTCAGCACTGAAGTACTACTTTTAGCTAAGTGGGGGGTTATTTATGAAAAAACATATTGATCAAATATTTATCAGGAATGAGTTAGGCACAGCCCACTTTTTCTTCCATTTCCTTCTTAATCACACTGTTTTAATAATGTTATTTATTTTTAAAGCACAAGCTTTCTGGCAGACTAATACACCACTTTCATGTGCAAAACACACTTTTATGACCATGTTATTAAACCCTCGTATACAGAGCAGTTTATTATGGTAATGTTTACAGAGTCCCAACTATTGCACATTTATAATAAATGCTCTAATATCCACGTGAGAATTTAAAAAAAAAAATAATTGAAATGCACTTTTAAACAGGAAAACACATTCTGCAATAACATTATGCACCCTAAAATAGAATCTCACTTTCAATTTTTGAATTTTTATTTCATGACTCTGTGATAATTCTTAACTGGACCCTATCTCATACAGCAAACATTCAAGCCATTATATTAAATCTGTTTGGGACAGCATAGCAACAGCACAACACTTGTGATGTTTTCCATTAATGTAAAGCATTGAACAGAACAAAGTAAGTATTGTTTTACAGTTATTTTTTTCCTTAAATACTTAAGCTAGCATACACCTGCAATTTGGCAATGAAGGCCCCAATTCAGCAAAGCAGTTAAGCACATGCTTGAGATTCCAACACATACTCAAAAGGTTTATTGAGCAGGGACAATATTTAGTAGAGATGCAAAATAGACTTTAAAACAGAGCTACTGCCCTTAACAACAAATACAGAACTAGTTTCTTTTATATTGCATCCCTCAAATCTTTGTATTTTGTGTTCATAATTCACACTTACTCTTGAAAGCAATTTTGCTCTCTTAGCATTATCACTGTTAGCAGGAAGCAGTATCACTGTTAATCTCAATGGAACTTGACTCACTAAAGCTGACAGTCTTGGAGGAGCTTCTGGAATGGTACAAAAACAGCCACACTGTGATATACCATCCACCAAGGGCAGCAGGGGAGAGCTCCATCCTGACAACTTTTTCAGTTCACCATCAGTTCCTGTCTCCTCAAGGAAAAAAAAACTACAGAACAGACAAAGGTAGGACATTCTGCACAGCAGAAAACTGAGGGAATACAGCACTGGGGAGATTTTCAGTTGCCTACGGATCAGAAACAACATAGTGGTATAGCTTAAGCTCTGTGAAACAAAGATTTACACAAACCAGTGTGTCAGGTTTATCTCTTTAGAGTACTTAGCGGTAAAATTAAATCATCTGCATGTGAAATGCTCAGGAATAAAGAGGTGCTTGGGTACATGAAGCACATCATAGGCAATAAAGGACAAAGCTTTACAGTAAGAGGACTCTTAGATCACTCTCATTGAATTTGTGCTACTGGGCAACGGCCTGCAGTACTTCATGCTCACTATTCTCTGGGACTTCTATATCCCATTACATTCAACTTTTTAACTAGAACACCAATCTACATTATGGTCCAGCCACAGGAACATAACTCTCATTTCTGACACTGAGTTGAGGATTGGCAACAGCATATTGCTGTGGAACAGAAACTGGAGGGTCATTCAGCAATTCACAGGTGAGTGCTGTCTATAATTTAGTAAAAAAGTAAATAGAGATCCCTTCCATCTGAGAAAAATTACTGCTACTGCCAAAGGGATTAAACACTCCATTTACAGGCTTGTGCTTAATTACTAACCTTGCCTAGAAATAGCTCTCGCACTTTTATAAATAAATTGAAGAAGCTATAAATAGACTGTAAACCAGACTTCAGTGCAAAGAGATAAAACAGTCAAGATCTGAACTGAATATACTTTTTCTCTCTCATAACGTAGATGCAAGGGAGAGGGGCAGGCAAATTCCTTCTGCCTGCCTTTTCAGGACATTGCAAGAGCTACCAACATGAATCAGACGATGTAGAAAATATTTAATAAAATATACAACATTGCCAGCCTCTAAAAGAAGAGGCAAGAACACCTCCACTTTTAACATCTTCAAAGCAAATGTAGGTGGTGCAAGACTCCTGCCACCTCCCTCCCAGAACTCATTCAATTTCTTTCCAAAGTACACAGTACATGGTTGTGCAACATACCAACAACTTGCTCAGGTTCTGCTTTGGTTATTTACTGTAATCTCTTATTATTGCCCGAAGATCCTTAAGCAGATTTATCCTAAGCTAAAATAATGCAGTAAATTACACCATCATAGATAGAAAAAATTGCACCTGGTTCCAATGGCTTTCATTTGAACATTTGAAATGATGACAAGATTTCCTATAGACAACTAGTTTTCAACATTTTATGACTAAGCAAGTAACTGGAGCACTTGTGATAACTGCATTTTGCTCTAAATGAAATTAACATAAATAGGAGCAGCAAGTATAATCTTACTAACAGCTTTTAGCATGAAGGCAAAAGGAAATTGGCATTGTGAAACACTGTTTGAAGCAGAAAAGGATACCCAAAAATACCAAATGTACTAAAAAAATTGAAAATATATAACCTTTTCATGATTTTTATGCTTCATGCAGTACTTCTGAAGTTATCATAAGCAAACACCAAATCTCCACACCGATGCCTTATGTCCACCTCACTTGGTATGAAAGTTACTCAATTCCTCTCTCCCTGCCGCCACCTCAGGATGCCATCACAGGTCATAGAATAAAAAATAAGACAATGAATAGTATAGCAATCTGAATAGTATAGCAACGTTAGAGAGAAATGCTTCTATGTCCTTTAATTGAATAGTAAAGACATGCATTTCAATGCATAAACTATCAGTAACACTAAACTTTTTCCTCTCCTCTCATCCTAATATTCCCACCGTCTCTCAATGGGAATTGAATCTAAAATGTTTAGTATAACAAACAAGTCCTTGGAACCTAAGAGATGATGAAGAAGAGTTTACCTTCCTAAGGGAAATTATGTCAAAGACCTCTGTGAGAATGCACCTCAGCGTGAGAAAGCCATGACGACATTCATCAGTCCAATTCACTGGCTTTCACTGAGATGATTTTGTTAGATGCCATCTTAACAGAAGTTGTCTGGGCTCGAAGGGAGACTCCCTTCTCTTTCCCTCCCCCACTGTCTCTCAGTAGTTAGCTGTTTTTCAATGAAGTAGTTAGAAACTTTTCCAGAATAATCAAGTGCTACCCACGGGAGTTTGCCTCATTATTTCCCAATCCAGCATTAACCTGCTAGTTTTGATATCATCTGTAAAGCTAGCTATATATATATCTATATATATATATATATGACTGGACCAGGCAAAATCATTTTCAAAGACTTCCTTTAAGAGATATGTTAACCAAGATCTAAAAGTGTAAAGGTACATAATCTTATTTTTAGGCATGTTACCCTATCGGACATTGTAAACAGAGGAGCTCCTTACAGCTTATTAACATTATGTAAACAACATTTATTAGAAGGAAATAATAATTTTCCCAAGACATGACTTAGTTTTAAACAATGAATCAATGCTATTACTAAGTCTTACTGAGTTTGCACAGACTGCTGAATTTTTCCTTATAGATGCATCATAACATATCAACACCTGTACTAAAGAGTTCCCATACAACAGACCCTGTTAAAAAACACAATGATGACATCAATTATATACAACAATCTAAACCCTTACAAAAACTACAGTGGGAAACTGCTTTACACACGAAAGCCACAAATCCTTAAAACATAACACAGCTTTGGATCAAAAGTAAGTCAAATAAACATGACAGCAGTTGAGAATTGACATGATGAGAACTTCTGGGGTTTCGTTTTTTTTACCAAATTTGGTGTGTTTGCTGTAATTTTGTCAAATAAATACTTACAAGTCAATTTGCTACCTGGCCATTCCTTATTCAACAATTTTAAAGAATATAAAAGTGTTCTTTGCAAAGTTTACATTTTATCCTTTCCCAGTGCCTCAGAGTCACAGCAGAGAAGCTGTATTTAAATGTAACTGATACATTTAAAAGGACCAAAGTATAAGAAACACCATACACACAGAATCAGACTGAAATACATAATGTAATTATGCTTTCCAAAAGAAGCTTACCCAATTTTCTCTTGGGGCTTTTAGAGAAGTTAAACCCAAGATTTCGAACTGTTCCACATTTCATATAACAGTCCAGCTCTATTGTAGGAGGCTGATTATTTAGCTTAGCAGAAAAAAAAAATCAGCAGGAAGTCCTGCTAATTTGATAGTTTAAATTCCTTTCTCTCATCCTGAGATGGAAACTGCATAACCAATTAGAATTCTGCAAGATCCTCTAAAAGGAACAAAACTATGAGTAAGCAATTTCTGAAAGCAAACTTGCTTCTTAGCATCGGAGAGATAAATTTTGCAAAGAAAATAAAACAACCTTCAATAAACATCACAGTCAATTTTTATGCGAAGAAAAATATTAAAATATTACTCTCTCAGCAACTAAAACTAGCTGCCAGTGAAAGCAACATTCACCTACCAATTTAGCCACACAATTAGCTAAAACATATAAAAACATCCCAGTTGAAAATAAGAGCAATTTCTACCTCCTCCTCATACTTTTACATTATAGGATGGGAGCAAAAAACTTCTACAGTTGAAACCCTGTCTACTAATATCTCCTTTCCCCTCTATTCTCAAGTGACAAACATTTCAGAAGTGGAATGACCACAGTCTTTCTTTGAATGAGGTTTCTAGAATAATCCTAGATATGGGCACATAGGGCCCACATGCAGCAGAAATTCAGTTTGACATAAAATTCCTGGTAAGAAAAACAGGCAGTGTTCATATAGACAGTGTCTGGGTTTCAAGTTAAACAGAAGATTCACCACAGCAATAAAACCAAATTTGTACAAATTGAAACCTTTTTACCTTCAGTTGACCTGCAACAGTGGACATTTCTGAACTGCTTTTAATTATACTCAGTCCTCAGGACAGGGCATTTTTTAAATGCTATGTGATATCTGCCTGAGAAGATTTGAGTTCTTAAAATACACTCAAAATAAAAACTTATAGACCTACAGAACCCAAAGTGCTGACATACAATCAGATATTTTTAACTCGGAGTAACTCAAATTATGGAACATAAATCCCATTTTGCAAACAAATCGGCTGTGCCAAGCACAAAAGAGCTACAGCCAGTGGAGCAGAAAGCAGTTCTCAAAAAAAAACATAGCAACTACTGAATCAGTAAGACTGTTGCATAAAACATGAACTGAATATGAAGTCATTAAATATTTAGTGTAAACCAGAATCAACTTTTAAGTTGTATATTAGCTATTATCTTGTTCCAAAAAGTTCTAATTTTCCCCCTCCACCCTCCAAAATATCATAAGCCAAGATAAACTAATTTAGCTAGCAGCTTAACACAATGGATTTTCTGAGAAAAAGATTTCAACAGACAAGTCCTTGCCTGGAGTTGTAGACAGGTATAACGAATCTACCACAATGATCTATTATAAGGAAACTGTAATTTTGTATATGAATAAACAAGCTACTCTACTCAGCCATGTGAATACCTGAGAGGTTCAATGTTCTGGCAGAGATTCTATTTATTTATTAAAAGAAAAAGGCATGTGCTAATGAGTACGATTACAACTCTGCTTATCAATCTCTGTCAAAAGAAAGACCATTTTCTTTGGGTGACTGCCATATTTACTTCCCTCCACACGCTTTTTAATAAAGAATGAGGTTCTTGTATGGTGTCCCTTAAGAGCTGTCAAATATTGCAACGAAACAGCAGACTTATGTACATTTATAGCACCATCTCATAAATCCCTTTGGCTAAGTTTATCTTCTATAAGCAAGACACAGATCAGTTTTCATTATATGAAAGTTTAAATCCAAACCCTAAAGGCCTCCCACAATATAATAACTGCTTTAAAATAGGTTCACTATTTCATTAATTAAAGAATACATACAGGGAGGAGAAAAAAAAAAAACCAAGAAAAAACTGCTCCCTATAATTCAAAGGTGATTGCATATTGACAATGTAAAGATAACTGCCTTAGCCTATGACATATCTGGACTCTCAGTATTAAATGCTGCATGACTGAGAGAAAAGTCAGTGACCCTTAACTTCCACCTGGAGACTCTCTCATCAAAGGTTTTCATTTAAAACAACCATTCCTACCAAAGATGAATTTTCTTCAATGTACAATCTTCAGAGCACAACTCTACAACATCCTGTCATCACTTTGTGCAGTTACAAGGGGTTAATCACTAAATGGAAGGGTAGTTCAAGCAGAGATAAAAATGTCAAGATTGCTGGGCTTCAATCCCCCACTTATCAATCAATTTACTCCATGGCCTTCAGTAAGCACATTCTCACTGTGAAGGTGCATGCCTCTAGAAAAATCAAGATATATTATACTGTTCCACCCTAATGCGGTAATTGCAAGTTTAATGTTCAGAAAAACTACATAATTTTTTTCAGAGAAAAGACAGTAAGCCATTGATTCAAAATACTTCCAAAACAAAACACAAAATAAACTGATGAATCTCAATTGTTCACAGATCACAAACTGTTTACAATTAAGTTTCTATATTTTGCCAGACAGTTTTCTCTCATTTGTAGCACTAAAATTGCTTCAGTATTTCCACTTCTTACAAAGTATTTCCCAAGCACTACAGGAAACAAGCAGATCTGTTTTTGATGGACAAATGCACTAATATTAAAGATTGGACTACTAAAATTGCTTCCTAATTTCACTTAGAACATGGGGGGAAAATCCAACGCACAATAAACAAAATAACACACATAGTAGCAACAAGTTTCCTCCATTAACAAAGGGAAAATTATTCACATATACAACCGAAGAAAGGATATTCAAAATATCCTGTGTAAGCCACTTCTCAGGAGTCTACTTATTACTTATTCTACAAATATGGCAATCCTTATTTTACAAAAATCTGGGCCTCAGATAATTCTAAGGATCAAATTTAATGCATGTGTAGCTGGGATTTACAAGTGCGTCATTTTGTAATTTCTCTTTGAAGATGAGTCTTACCCATCTTGCCAAGTTTCGTATATTTCACATCTTGTGAACTCAGTTTGGTTGGTAAAAAAAAAAAAAAAGTGAAGTAATGCTCTGTGCACTCAAAAGGATTAAAATTTGGCATGACTAAAGTGAACAGCAGCTAACAATCTTCCAAAGCATTTCACACTGAAAAGTTCATCTGACCTTATAAAAATGAACTTGGATGCAAACCCATTGCTGTGAGGTCCATAGAGAAGTACTGCAAAACTAGAATCCTTCAACATAAAACAGCATAGTTCCCTGCAACTTTTTAAAAAATCTGACATGCATGAGTGCTTTGCATAAATGAGCTTAATATATTGCTGAAGACAAGCACTAACAGAGCTCCAGAAATTATCAACATCAGTCAGTACAAGATAAATGTAGGAAGTCATCACATCCTAATTGATCTCTACTCTTCTGAATTGCTAAGTCTCACAATTCTCATAGCATCAGCAACCAAGACATTAATGTGTGCAGAAAATTTCCTCCAAACTACGATGTACAATTCTTTATATGTGCAAACTACACTTGAACCAAAAGGCACTTAAAATCAAGCTAAAACAAAATTCACATCAGTTCCTAGAGTTCAGAATTCCTTAGGTGACAACAGGAGAGAAAGAGCTGGGAGCTAATTTTGAAATCCATGCCCTGCACATCCTCTGAATTACTTTATTTTTTACATATAAAATATGTATCTTCACCATAAAAACGTCACGGTCAGGATGACAGCTATTCACTAAACATAGAATAAAACAGGGCTAACAACTCTCAAAAAGCATGTGGTCCAGAAAACAGCAGAAGGAAGAGTAATGCTCCACTCAGTGCTAGACATGATAATGTCTACCATGTAAATGACAGCTGCTTGGAAACTGGAGCATAACCCTCTAAGGTGGAAGGCAAGAAAAAAAAGACAGTAAGCCAAGTGCTAGAACCTCTGCAATCCTCTTGTCTCTCATGGAGAATTTCTGCTGGTCATTAGACACAACACAGCTGAAGCCACAGCTCTACAAATGCTAAGTAAGCAAGCATGTCCTATTTTTAAGAAAAAGGCAAGAAGCTTAAAAAAAAAAGCCCCAAAAAATATCACCAGAAACATTAGGAAAAAAAATACAAAAAATCTCTAACTGCTGGTTTCTTCAACAGCAAAGTTTAAGAGAATTACAGAATGATAGAACATGAGCAGTTGGAAGGGGCCCACAAGGATCACAGGAAGTCCAGCTCCTGGTTCTTCACAGGACACCCCAAGAATCACACCACGTGCCTGAGAGCACTGCCCAAACACTTCTCACACTCTGTCAGGCTGGTGCTGTGACCACGTCCCTGAGGAGCCTGTTCCAATGCCCAGACACCCTCTGGGTGAGAAACTTTTTCCTGATATCCAACCTAAACCTCCCCTGACACAACTTCAGACTATTCCCTCGTGTCCTGTCACTGTCACCAGGGAGCAGAGATCAGTGCCTGCCCCTCCTCTTTCCCTCAGAAGGAAGTTGCAGACTGCAATGAGGACTCCCTGCAGTCTCCTCTTCTGCAGGCTGCACAGACCAAGTGCCCTCAGCTGCTCCACATAATGCTTCCCCTCAAAGCCCTTCACCATCTCTGTTGCTCTCCTTTGAATACTTTCTGATAGATTAATATTTTTCTCATATTGTGGTGCCCAAAACTGCACACAGGACTCATTTAAGGACATTTGATACTGCAGATAAGCATCATTTTACTTCATAAGACTCTCAAGTCATGTTTTTCAGAACTCTAAACCAAGATAGGGGGAAGAAAAATGCAAAGAGTAAAAGACCAGAAAGTATTTTTTGACAGGTATGTTTTCAAAAACCAAAACAGGAAAATGTGACTAATGAACACTCAAAAGAAAATGCTAACATCATAATGACAACATCTAACAGCACATTTTTAGCTGCTCATTGCAATTTTCAAAATAGTCAAGAGAGCCATCATTTCTGTCTAAATGAGCTATTACTTTTAAAAATTTATAGTCACTGTACTAACTATGAAAACCTATCAACCATACAAGTCTCCTGATTGCCTAGCTTCTAATTATGCTTTAGCCATGTTCCATGCAATTTAAAAAACAAAAAATCCTTCTGGTTAAAATAATCTTAAGCCTCCTCCTGTTTCCTCAAAGAAAAGAAATTACAAGTACTCCAAAGAACTTGCTAAAATAACCTGGAGCATATCCAAAGAGAAAGCATTTTTGCATAAAATAACTTTTTAATATAATGTGGAGAAAATGTCTTTGAAATAGAAAGCAATTAGCATTTTCACTACAGGAGACAACATATATCATGAAATGTACTTTGATTTCCTCCTTGAGATCCACTACATTGCTCAATAGTGGGCAATATGCAAAAAATCATAATTAAGTTTATTACAAACATGGAACACTACAAATGTTTAGCAGTCTGATCACAAGTCTTTACTTTCAAGATTATTTACTATATTTATATAAGGAATCAGTAGGATTTCATTCAATTGCAAATATATTTGAACCATGGATCTTTATGAAGCTCTTCCACAGCATTATTGAAGTTGTGTAAGTTACAGTGTCTGAAATACATAATAAATACTCAGATGGGACTATCATATACCATGCAACACACTTAAAAAGCCTTCAACAAAACCAGCTGATATTTTAACCTTATATTTTGAAAGGAAAAAATCAGGATGCATTTAAAACAATCTTTTTGACCACTGGGTGCCACTCTTGCTCTGTGTACAATAAACTGCCTGACACTAACTCAGTCTTCTCAGCCTTTTTGGTTTTTTCCTCAGCTTCAAACAATTCTGATTTTTCTAAATTAAGAGGAAAAGATGGAAAAACTTTTACACAAGTTTTTATTAAGCAATCCCTTTATTATTGCTTCTAGTCCCAAGAATGCAATTCTGAAAGAAGTCTACTGCATGAAGGATTTCCTTTATGGTGAGGTTATGGAATAACCCATCCATATTACGTGTAAATCATCCCATTCAATGGCATAGATATATACTGCAACTGTGTGGCCTGGCTGGATATTGCTACTAACAGCTTCATATTGAATTTGCAAAATCACAAGACTAAGGCTTTGAGCAAGCCTGTCACGCTTGCCCTATCTGAGCTTTTTCTGACCTGCCTGCAGCCTTTTTTTTTTAACTTGCTGCTGGTGTAACAGCAATTTTTCCAACTGGACAGATGTCTATAGTTAACTTGGTTTACTTCTGTTGATCTTTGTATGGTACAACCATACAAGTAACAAGGAGTTATTCTATGATATTACAACTAACACCACGATGCAACAGCTACAAATACAGGCCTGGTATAATAGACATCTCGAGAGGTAGAAAATAAAAGCACAGCCATCAGATTACATTCTTAGATCAGACTGCTAGTATTTCACCTATACTAACTATATTGTCTAAATACTTCAGGTGACTTTCATCCTTGTCCATAAATTTTGAGTGTAACACTATTCTGTGCACTCTATTTGCCAACCCAAATAATCCATACCAAAGACCATTGCAGGCATACGTGTATTACAGCCCTATGATTTACTGCTAGTCCTTAGATTTCATAAATGGGAAGCTGAGGTAGAGACTAAGAAGGGTTCACCGAAATTAATATAACATATGATGGAAACATATACCCATCAGTTTCAGCTGAGGAAACAGGGAGCTCAGAAGAAGGCTGTGAATTTCATAATCCCATTATCTATCCCACCGACCTTTAAAATGACACAGGCATCATTATATTGTAGCCCCAAAGTACTGCAGCTGCAGAATCAAGTAACAGACCAAAGAATTCTCTAAAATTGTGTAAGAAGTGTGACTGATCAGAGATGCATTAAATTACTTACACTTACAGGTTACCATCCTGATGATGCTATTATTATGCCTCCTATCCTTACTAAACAAATACTAAAATAGAGACTTTCATGTCATATAATTTTTTTAATTTCTATTTCAAACAATACAACTAAAACCCATTTTTCCACTATTGTGTTTTACTTCAACAGATGTCCTTTGTCTGTTATTTCACTTGTCTGCTCTACTAACTATTTTGGTTACCAAGTAAAATGCCCTAAATATTCACAGCCTATGCGTGGCACTACTAGAATCAAAAAATACCTGTATTCAGGTCTTGTAGGATGATCATCCCTTGCCCATCTGTATCCTGATTCATCCTGCAAAAACATACATGCAAAAGGACTGCATGACATGTATCTCAACGTCAGATGTCAAGTACAGTTGGTTGCCAAATGGTACTTAATTATTGCAAAACCAAAGTATTTAATGAGCTAAGAAAATATTAAACCCTGCAGCAGGTATCTTCTCAATTTATTCACTGTAGCATTTCACTTTTTATTTTCTTACTCTGTCAATATTGAAGAGAGCAACTTTGCAATGCCATACAGAACACAAAAACCACTGAACTTTCCACAGCAAATACACAGGCTCCTACTTCGAAACATAAACTACCATCAACACCCCGAAATTACAGAATTTCAAACAGCTGGGCTGCGGGGCGAACAACAACGACCTCTCCGTTATCTGAATCACCCAGTATTGGGGCCTGACTGGGAAAGTGAACTCCACGAACAGGAGAGAATGATCACCTTACGCACGCCCCGGTGCGGGGGGCCGCTGCGGCGCTCGTGGGCGAAGCTGCGCCCCTCGTCGTAGTCTCGGTAGCCCCCGTGGCCGTAGCTGTCGTAGCGGCTGTAGCTCCCCTCCCCGGGCCGCTCCAGCAGCGGCGGCTTCTTGGGCACGATGTCCACGATTCTATGGTAGTCACCCTGAGCCACAGAACACACAAAAATCACAGCGCTTTCAGCAGCTGGAAAACCTCTAACGAGGAAGCAAAAGTGGAACCATTTCTAAATACTAGACTTAAAGGAAGAAATTGCACAGGGAAATGGCAAACGTTAAAAATTGCGCCAGTCTGACAGTGGAATAACTTATTAAATCTAACTGGACACTACTCAATCCTTAGGCATTACACGTTTAGTTATAGAGGGAAAATTTCAAACATGGTATAATTGTCTTTGAAAGTTTATAAGCAGTAGTATTAATTACTTTCTGAGCATTGGTTAGCTACAAGTATTTCTCGCATTTCTGCATTATCTTTAGAATGCAACAAAGTTAAACCTCTAACACCTATAAAAAAACAAGTCCATTTGAAAACACTAGCAATTTTCCTTCTGTCCCTAACATCCTTCACACTGCAGAAGTTGTAGTTAAGATAGACCTTGCTACATCATCTGAATAGATAAGCATACACTGAATACAACGCAGTAGGTGATCTGAAGATTCAAGTGACAGAATTTTAACACTTTTGGTTTTTCTTTTACTGCAAATTTCAGGCAGCTTTTTGCTAGAACAAAAAAATTAGATAATTCAAATAACATGCCATTCACCATTTTTTGCAGAAAAATACATTACATTCACAAACTGTTGAATATTGTCATGAAAAAAAATGTTCTGATTTCAGAGGCCACACAACAAACAGACTAGAGGGCAATCCAAAACCAGTCTACAGCCATACTGTTGCAAAGTGGACACTACGTACACAGTCATACATAGTCACAACACTTGATCTACTCTTATCACACTGAACTTCCTCCACACGTAATTATTTTTTTTTAGTTTAGTGTCTTACAAAGATGTGCTGTACAGCTTAAATGAAAGTGCTCCATGCTTTAAACTTGTCCAGAAGACCTCACCACATAACTATACTGACACACAGAACAGTTATATGAAAGCTCAATGAGTATCCTGCTTGCACAATTGTGTCAAGTGCTTGCAATTTTATGTTATTTACCAGTATCTGTGTTTCTACTACAATCTATACTTGATGTGCAATTAGCACCCAGTTTAGATGAGGACACATCTCTTGTTCTCTTAAAAAAAAAATATATACTTAATTCTGTTTCATTGGCACATCTCATTTCCAACATACTAACCTATCAGCAAACACTAAGCATATTAACAGATTGAACAAATTAATCCCATTTCACTTCTCTAATCAAAATCAAGTCAAGCTTCTACATGTGGACACAAACACAATGGCACAGGCTTACAAGGACAGAAAGTACCTCCCAACTATCTCAAGCTGCAGAGCTGTATGAGAAGGAACTCCATATCCATCTTTCAGCAGGGCAGAGAGACCATATCTTGGTTTGCCCAACTACTGGGGGGGTTGTTTTGCTACAGATGGATAATATTAATTGTGATGAGCATACTCCCTTCAATCCCAGTTCCAAACACATGTAATATAAAGCTAGCACTGAACTTTCTAGTTAACCCTTGCATCAAAATGAATGCATCACATCCCTCAGACTGTAAATTTTCATAATGCCTAATCACACACTGTTCCCTGAACAGCCTGAAAGACTACAGGAATTTAGAAATGTCAACGGTTAAATTAAATGCAATGGTTAAATTAAATTGGCCTTGTCCTTGTCAAATGATTGGGAAAAAAAAAAGTCTGAAAATCCATTCTGCCTTTCCTCTTGTCCTATCTTGGTAAGTATTTTGGAGAACAGGGTAGCTAAACACTTTGTGAAAATCAATCTGATTTCCAGCTGGCTTAAAATGCAGAAATGTTCCTGTTGCCTGTAAAGAGAGTTAAAAATGTCACAGACCAGCCAAACACTAATAAACTGCTCAATAGAGAAGCCTATGTAACTACTTACCAAGTTCCCACCATTGGTAAGGTTCCAAAGAGACAAGCTGAAAGCATTAATAGAGGGAACCCAGAAGATACACTAAATTAACTATGCTATTATTTCAACATTTATGATAAGTAAAAGTTAATTTTATTTTGCCAAAAGCACATTATACAGAATGTAAATAGAAATATCAAAAAGTATTCTTAGAATTCTATTTACAGTGCAATACCTCCAAAGACAAAGCTACAACCTGTTTTATTTCTTTGTTAGAGAATTCAGACAAGGGAGAAAAAAAAATTACCCAGCTCTGTGGAACAGAGAATTCCTAAAAGCATTCTCAAGTTATTCCATAGCACAGCTTCTGCATTTGCTTTTACAAGCTTAACACACATACATACATACCACACCACACAAGACTCTGTATCTACAAAGTAGATTTCTGTTGACACTCTTCTTGTAAAGTGTTTCCCTTTGACTCCAAAGCACTTTCAACATTTTTTAAAAAGATCTTCTCCTATACTTTAACCATCATAAAAAAAAACTGTGTTGGTGACAAGAACAATCATGAAAGAAGTTCCCTTAGCACCTCAAATTCGTTAAAGGAAATATTAACATAAAAAGACAATGGAAAAATAAAACATAGTATGGCCTTTTGTTCCCCAGAAGTCATTAAAAATCCTGTGTTTGATAACATAAAGAACTACACCAAAAAATCAGTTTACCAAACAAACATTCTAAAACAGTTCCAACACATTTGAAAATTAAAAAAAGAAACCAAGACTCAATTCTGCAGGCAGCCTATTATTTCTGTGCAGATGCATGTGCCAGATTGCTGACCTCAAAGAACAGGATAAAAAAAGAACTTGGAGTATAGTAGAAACTTGCACAGGTACATAAATCCAGCCCCTATGGTACAGGTCACAGTATAAAGGTATAGCATAATGTTATAATGCTGCAGATACAATGCTTACTGAACACTTACATCACCATGAATCCTTGGAGGGAGACGTTCTCTTGGAACTCTTTCATACTCATATCGCCCTTCAGACCACATCTCATCTCTTCGATACGCCACTGAAGTGAACAAAAACACAACTCGTGAAAACCAGACCCGCTAGGAATAGACAAAAGGACAGTGAGCAGAAAAATAAAGGTGCCAGGATTTCTCCCGATGTAATGCATTACACATAAGCCCTGTACATACAGTTTTTATTCTTTAGCCCTTTAAAATAAGTCTGTCTAGTTATGGAAAGTATGTCATGTACTTGGAGCAAAAATAACTCACAGTTTGGGCAAGAACATGGAACTGGGAATTAGTTCAGTATAATCAGTAAAATTACAGGACCTGAGATACTATAAACAGCTCTGTTGAAATTTACACATATTGCAAATATTAGATGTACGTACAAATGCATACACATATACATTATAGCAATTTTAATATTGTAATTCAACATCTATTTATTATATTAAATAATTTCTACTTTTTAATAAAATATAGTAACTTTGAATTATTTCATCAACTCAACCATCTGGAAAGAGATCAAAATGCAGCACATCTTTGCTTAGTAGAAACCCCCATTTTGATTATATGGCTACAATACATTCTTCACATGCAGATACTTTCTGTTTTAAATTGTGAGCCAGCAGAACAAAAAAAACACCTCTTTGTAGAGCAAAGTGACTTTCGAAGCAGAGTTGGTCATTAAGGACAGGTGAAAATAAACCATCTCCCCAAGAGACTCTAGTCATGCTGTGCTAGACAACACAGACTTGAGGAGTTCAAACCTTTCTGTTGATTATAAAGGTGACAAATCTATACAATTATACTGTACAATGCTGAAAAGAGATATGCAACTGCTAGAATTATATTTTTCAAACTTTCCCTACACAACAACAGCTCTAGCTATTAAAAACAGTCAGTATGGAAAAGTAATGGCAGGTCATATTCAGAAGGAGAAGTACATAACATTACCTACTACATAACATTTACCTACAAAGTAAAACCACTTTACTGGAAATACACTTCTGAGTCTATATAAAATTATTACTTAATACACATGTTAAGAATCAACATAACAATAGAGATATATTAACTGTAAAGAGAGGTAGCACTAATTCTGATATACACTTTTTCAAAAATGTAGCAAACACATACTTTTGTCAGTGTAATCAACTCTGCTTCTGAAGATCCATTCACTTAGCTACAAAAAAAAAGAAACTGAGGTTAGCAAAAAATACAAATATATTTATGATAAGTACTTTTTTTTTTTTGTTAAGTAAACCAGACAGGTACAATCCAAAGGTTTTAACCATCTGTACCCTGTGATCAATCTTTATAAAGAAAAATAAGACTCAGCTGCATGTGATGAGATGTTAATGAAAAGCTGGATTTAGCAAAGACTTTTCTTTTGGTAAACGAGAGTGAATCCTGCTAAAGAAGCTCCATATTCAGAAAGATGCACCTCTATTCAGAGATCCATCTATGCAGAGATCCTTCTTAAAATATAGTCCCATTTTATAACAGACTTGACTTTAAGTTTGTTCTACAACCAAGACACAGAGCTGATGTAGCTACAGGTTATAAGTTAAAAGCTGACTAAACCAACCGGCTGATCCTAGTTTTGGTAATGACAAAAGTGAGAGGTTCCAGTGTCCCTGCCCTCTCCAGTAACCTCCATGTAAGAGTTACTAACTCTGAAACCACAGCTCATATTGCTGCATCAAATGGTCAGGCACATCATCAGAAGTGCCTTCCTGGCACTTTCACAGTAACTGCCTCAACTTTTCTTTATTTTGTACTTCACTGACATTTTCTAGAGCCTTAAAAAGGCACAGCAGGGCTACATTTGCATGAACAGCTCTTAGGCCAAACCCATGCACTCCTTCCCACATTACCAGCAGAGTGCTCTAGCTGCTCTTATGCTGTCCCCACCATCCTCTTTTCTTTGTGTCCAGAACAGTACTTGAACATTTATGTGTTTTTGTGTACCAGCAGGGACACAGCTACAGCAAGGCAAAATCATTCTGCTGAAAAGGCATTAAAACACTTCCCTGCTGGTCCCTCAAGCCTAGCCTTGACCCAGGGTGCACCATTCCTTCTGTCTATACTTACCCAGAGCTGGGAAGCACTTGAACTTCCTAGGGCACCCATTCCCTCCCCTGCTTATCCACAGCCCATTCACCTCTCACACAGAGATTTAGGTACTTGATGGCAACCCTCAGTTTTTTAGACAAATAGCAAAACACCAGAAGCTGAATTCAAATGAGGATTTCAGATGGGCTGCTTTTTTTTCTGTTTTGACAAATACAGTACTGACCCTGCCCTTTTGCCTGCAGAAGTTATTGAAACTGTTAACAGAACACAATGTTCAAAAAGCAACACAGATGAGCACTACCAAAGCTGAGCGCAAACTTTCGCCTCCTGCTGCTTTGTCAGTCAAAGCACCTCCAACATCCTAACACACATCACTGGCAGTAGGCACCAACACTCACATACACACCCCATTGTATCATCAGGCAGCAAGGCTGATAAAATCAATCCCTTTTTCATCAATGTTGGACCTCTCTGAAATGAGCAAGAATTAAGACCAAAATTTTGACAAAAATACAAGCTGGAAAAAGGTAGAGATGCACTAGAACAGAAGTCAACAGACTGACAAAAAAATACATACACTACGTAACAAGCAACTATGGAGGTGGAAGAAAAATCTCATCTGCATTTAGAGGAATAAAATGGAGAAAGTTAATCAGGTAGAATCAACCATCAAGTATATTAGTTGAAATGCTGGTAAGCTAAACAAGTAGAAGATCAGTTCTATACCAAAGACAAAACACACAAATTTTAGCTAAGACCAATGAGACAAAGTGAGGGTCTATTTGAAACACACAAAAAAAAAAGTTTGAAGGGAAGAAAATGCAATTCCCAGCATCTTGAGCACCTTTTATCTGTTTTCTATAGAAAGATAAAACAATCCATGTCTTAACTGATGTAACCTAACGTAGCTTTAATAACAACCACGGACAGACTAAATTCTTAGGACCAATATCAGAAGATTCCATTAACAAAGACTCAAGAGCTTAAATCTCAAGTTTATTATGCTGTATTGAGATTCATCTGTTCTCTCAGCAGCTACAAAGTTGTTGTAAAACAAAGAATGAGGAAAAATCTAGTTTTGTTTCACAGCTAATATTGTAACTCATCTTGATTAACTATTTTCCATTAGCACAGACAACAAAAAAAGTTGGTATTTGGTATTATGATATATAATCACTCACTATATTAAACAATATCTTCCTATTTTTAATCAGAGGTGACTATTTCACATAACGCAAAGTCTTCTCTCAAATAAATACATTCTGTATGTGCAGAGGTCATTCTGTTAACACAACACAAGCTGCTCTATTGTAGCCAGCCACCAAGAACAGCTTTACTCCAATTAGCTCTATGTTGTGCTCTATGCTAATATAGTTTTTTTCATCAGGCAGACTACACAGCTCTCTTCAGATTTTTTGCACCACTGGGCTTTCTTTATCTAGCCATCAATCGTTAATTTTCTTATTCTTTTCTGCTTTCTAAATAATACATATTAAAAATTCCTGATGAATTTGCAAAAGCACTCCAGTACTTTGAAACATTTTGTATGCAATTTCTGTCTGCTTACTTCAGACATCAATTTTCATCAAGGCTACAAGTATTTCCTCTCCAGGATTTCTAATTTTCTAGCATGTGCCATCATCCTTCCGCAGACTCTATATTTTTGTCTTCAACACACACTGCTTCCTAATCCAGATGGCAACATCTTGCCATATGTGAACAAAGCACAAAAACAATGTGCTGCAAATGCAGAGAAAAGCAGCTGAAGTGCCTCCCATGCCACTGGGATACATCTGGTTTTATAATGTTACTTTGATAAACAGCAGAGACTGACAAATGTGAGCCAATTCTGTCTCTCCTCTATTTTGGAAAGCTCTCAAAAAAAGCTCAAATGCTTTTGTACAAGACGTAGGAGAGATGTAAGTTATTAGCAATATCACTATAAAACTTGCAATGATTCCTGCTGTGAGGACATAAAGACAGATAGGAAACATTGTTTTATTTTCCAACAATTAGACACTGTATTTGATAATCTTCAAAGATATCCTAGTACCTCTTACCAAAACAAAAGGCAAGGCAGATAAAAATGGGTTTGGGGAAGAAAGTAACTTTATCTTCTCTTCTTACTTGGGATAGGTAGAACACACTGAATCGACACAGTCCTACTGGTAAAATGAAAAAGCAAAAGTGTAAGAGCAGAAGGACAAATACAACATATCAGGAAATAAAATAACGTGAGAGTGGCACTAAGAAAAAGCAGAGATTGAAAGACAATCTGTCTCTGCCTAATAGCAAATTTTGGGCTGTTAGAGTTTCAAAAGCAATTAAGACTGCAACAAGTCTAGGGATATTCACCTACATACCAAGAGGCTTTCTTCCAATCTTTCTCAACCCAGTAACAAAAACTTTGACTTAAAATAGCATGTGTAAACTGAATATAATAATAGCAGCAGCATTCCAATGAGGATTTACAATCCCACTAGTTCCACTTCCTTACTAGATCATTCTAATATGTCACTGGGACAAGAGAAATTGAAGCAATGCATTGGGGATTATAGTAATAGAAAGACTGATATATTAGCACTTATCTTTGCCTGACCACCTGCAGTTACCGACCTGTCCATCATCAGTGCCAGCGCCGTCAAAAGCACATTCTATCAGGCTCTGATGTGGCTGCTCCGCCAACAATGTCACTGCAAACAACTGCATGGATCACCACTGCTCCCATGGCTTTCCATCCTGCAGCACAAACACTCTGACAACAAAATATGGCAGCTTTCCATACTGCTGCCATAACCAGTCAAAACCACAATGCTCTCAAAAATTGCTCTTGAAAGTACTAACCAACGCACAGCGCTTCATCCAGGGCAAATCACTGCATCAAACTGTCCTCACTGGTTGGGTGGGTTTCTATATGTTTTTGTTTATTTGCAACTGGCTTTGTTCCCTTGAAGTCACACATACACCAGATGAAGATTTCATAGACTATCCTTGAAAACTCTGATGGATGGGAAAGTGCCTACTTAAGGAGTATGAGTGGGAATAAAGAACCATGAAGAGTAGATTTGAGATGATTAAATACTAGTAAGGACTTAAAACATTACAGGCAAGTGTATTGTTAAACTAATCACACAGATTTATTCTGAAAGGTTTGTTTTAGTACTTATTAGGAAATGAGTTGAATGACACAGTCATCTCATATTTATCCCTCTAGAAACGATAAGGGTACTGATCCTGCACCTACATACCCACCAAAGACGTCAATGAAAGCATTCACAATGGGATTCATATAGCCTCCAAAGATTACGAATTACTGTTTAAAATTACTCTCAGATGTGCGTACAAGGAGGACTATCCTTCCCTTCGAAACAAATACACAAATTAAACTGAGAATCAAACTCTTCTGTCCCATATGGGTTTAAAGAGAATTAAATGATAACGCTTACAAGCTACCTCGGGTGCTAACCCAGAAGCCGCCGGCCCAGAGAGGCCGTGCTCCCCACGGCTCCTGCCCACACCGAAACCACCCCAGGGCGCGGGCAGCCGGGCTCCGCAGCGCTCCCGCCGCCCCCCGGGCTGTCCCCAAGCCGGACGGGCCCGCTCCCCGAGCCGATCCCCGAGGGTGCCGCTTCCCGGGACGGGCGCCCCGCCAGCCCCGAGCACGTGCTCGCACAGGGGGCAGGAAAGCGGCCCCGGGGCGCCCCGCAAGGAGCCGGGCGCGCCCCGCCGCAGCCGACAGCCGCAGCCGAGGGCCACAGGATCGGCTCGGCCCCGCTGTTCCGCCGAGAAACGCGGCCGGCCCCCGNGCCCATTGGCCGAGCCGCGCCGGGAGCTGCGCGTCGGAGGAAGCGCGACGGGCCGGGGCGGCGCCGAGAGAGGAGAGGAGCGAGCTCTGTGTGCCGTCCACATCCCGTCCCGTCCCGCCGGGACCGCACCTGCGCCTCCCGGGCCGCGCCGCACGATGGGCTCCCGCGCGGGCTGAGCCCCGCCGTGACGGGTACGCCGGGGCGGGGGCAGCGCGGGTGTCGCGGTTGCTCCTTCGTAGCTCGCTCGCTTCGGGCCTTGGCGGAAAAGGAAGGGATGAAATAAACGGCTGATCAGGGCTGAGCCGCGGTAAAGGAACCTCGGGGTGATGTTATGGCCAAAAGTGTTAATACAGCGTGTGGGAGTTGCCGAGCAGTCCGTGGTTCTGTTGCTTTAGTGTCGCTTTGCTTTACTCGCACTGAGCTCTGAAATAGATTGCGTGTCCCGTGATTTGAGCAGGAAGGGCCGTCACGGAGTGAGTTACCCAGATCTGCCCCTCCCGGGTGAAGTTCTGGGTGAGACCAGATGCGATTGAACCAAGCAGCTCTTCTCCCATCTTGCCTGTGCTGAGAATCCCTTTAAAAAGACACTGTTGAAAATGCATTTATGGGCTTTCCCTTTGGAGTATGGGGGAAATGGTAGCATAGAAACGATGAATTTCTGAGAGCTCTGAGTCTCCAAGTGGAGGTGAAAGAAGAGAGCTCAGGCCCTGGCCTCCAGGGCACTCCTTACTGATGGTGGACAAAGGAATTGAAGATGATGGCAAGCATCAGCAGTTTATTATCCCGTAGTACAACTTTATATATTTTTTCTGTATATCACGTACATAACCCATGCTCCTTTTTGCATTATAGTTGGCTAACAATGTGCACGCACCTTCTACTGTTTTGTAATTTGTCATAAATTTCTTTGTTTCTTGTTATACATGTCAACAGACATCCTCATTCCACACTTCTTCTCCCTCAAAGTTGTTTATTTATCTTGTTCGAGGACCCAGCTGTAACTCACCAAGGCCAAGGCTGCCTGCGGCCCCATTCCTATTCTCCTGCTTCTGTAGGTATTGCACATTTGTTGTTGAGTAAAGCACTTACTGCTCTATCATCTTCATTCACAATAAAGTCTCAGCGAATGCTGAGTAGTACTGGGGTTGAAAATGTAATCATACTATTATATCTGTCTGGGACAAAATTCTACCGATTTTGGCCGATGTTGATGGGACACCTGTATGTAATCTGGAAAAGGAACATATGTGTTTAATAAATAGTCTCAGCTGATGTTCTGGTTGCTCAGTCTTACTGTCCCTAAGCTTTTGTAGTTAGAGCAGTACATAAAAGTGGTTTGATTAAAACCACAGATCCTTTTTATGTTCCTCTTTGGCTTGAGCAGATTGTATTCTTTCTTTGCTGATAGTGCTAAGCTTATTTACCAACTCTACACCCTGTCTAATGTTTGCTTGGTATTATTTAAGTGACTATGGGATAAAACAGATTATTCTCTTACAGCTTGTTTCATGCCCCTCATGTAGGGCAGAATTGTAGCAAGTGGTTGATATCTTTGTCAGGGACCAAGGAGAATGTGAGTTTGATTTCATCCTTTACCGCAGACACTTGATTTATAAGCCTGAGCTAAGCTCCTGCCACAACTAATCATTTGTTGATTTGGTTCTAAACTCTGTTGATACTATTCAGTCAGGAAGAAAATACTGTGTTTTAAGGATCAAGATAGACAAACTCAAATTAATTGGCCTGAGTGGGAGAAGCTTGCTCACAAATCATTTGTACATTCTTCAGTTGATTAAATCATAAATCTGACCTTGCTGCACTGCACTTAAAAACAAACATGCAAGTTTGTGCTTTTAAGTTGAAAGCAAAGTTAAGTCATGAAAGCATCAGTAAGTTTAGGCTCCACTTGATGATTCAGAGGAATCTGAACTGTTTTGGTGGTGTCCTCGTGTGTTCATGGATAGAGTAGAAAAGCCAATTACTGAAATTATTCATTGTCTTTTTGTTATATCCCCACTGCTAATGGCAGATGCTGCATTAAGCATATTGGATTGAAGCAAAACATGTTTGCGTACCTGATCTGTTTTTCAGGAGAATTAATCATTGCTGGCAGATGGTTCATGTCAAAAAATGGCTTCTTTTAGTTTGAGTTTTTAGAAAAGACAAAAAAGATTGAATTCAAGAAGTCATTATAATGAGACATAACTCTATTGTCAAAGCTAATATGTGAAAGTGATAGATGAAGAAGGCATTAATATTACAGATTGTCCATTACATTAATGGGAATTGTGTGCAATTCTATGGAGGTATTGTGAAGGCTTTTAGCCAACGCTTTAAAGTTAAGTAATGAAGGTAACACCTTGAAGATCAAGAAAGCTCCAGAAAAGCATCCAGAATAAAATAGAAATGGTTTGATTTGTTTAAAATCTCTAGCAGGATATATCCTTGAATCCAGGCTGTACCTGACTTTCTGGTGAGTCTCCTGAAGCAAAAAGAAAGCTCAGATGTTGTTTTTTTGGTTCATTTGGAAATTTTTGCGAGGGAAGGGAAATTTTTTTTTCTTGTCAGCTGAGCAGAAAGACTGGTAGTTATGGAGAAAGAATGTGATGAAAATGTTAAATTTATATTGGACAGTTCTGTGAAGTTAGAAAATTCCTGAAGTAGCAGGACTCTCAACCTTGTAATAATGAGCCTTCCGATGACATATCTTGTCTGGGGAGTTAACTTAAAGCTAGAACTGGAATTTTTTACTCCTCCCACTAGAAAACATCATTATAAAAAATGGTGATAACCATACAGTTGCCCTACTCCATCTTGTATTAAATTTGTGTCTGCATAGTGAGTCAGACATTAAAAATAAGAATTACTTGCACAAGAGTCCTAAACAATAAAAATTGCTGAGAATATTTGGGCAATTGGAGCAGCAAAACTGTTAAACAATGTTCAGCCTCAGCTGTCTGGCAGCCAGCGCTCTCAGGGTGCAACTCTTTCAGCTTCTTCTGGAAAAAGCAGAGTGCAGCTGAAAATGGTGACTCTGTAGGCTGCTCTCATTAATAATTTCCTAACAACTGAGCTGTTAAGCCAGTAGTAATCTCAGCATGATGTCTCATCTTCTCTATGGAGGTTTTCCCCGTGGAGTATGCAGGCTGGCTGCACTCTGGTCATGCTGTTCTCCCTGGTGCCTTCCCATTAAAATGGGAGCTGCTTGGTGTGCTGTTACAAGGTGCTCCAGCTTCTCTTGCCTTTTAGGCAAGAAATTGTTGTATTCAGACACTTGAGGTTTACCTCCAGTGTTTTCTTGTCCACTGCTGCAAAATACTAGCACTGGCAATATACCATAGTGCAGAGTTGAGATTGCTCTTGCCGAATCCTTCTCTCCACTGTACATCTGGTAACTGCACTTCAGTTCAGTTTCTGTTCACATGGCATGTTGCCAAGTCAGTCTGGTTAGGCTTGTCAAGGATACTAATGCCAAGCAGAAAGGAATTTGGGATAATGAACCCAGTGTGCCTAACACCAGATGCAATATGTGGCCTTTACTGCAAATTTATTCTGTTTTCATTTGCTTAACCTTTGTGTTGCCATTTTCGCTTATGCCAAAAAACAGTCTCTGAACGTGGAAAACCCCAAAATTCAACCACTTGGAAACTGGCACTCGAATGAATTGTGATACAGTAAGCATGTCAGGAAAGAGAAGCAAAGCACTTGGGTAGTCAGTGTCTACTGGGAATATCAGGCCTTCAGATAGCTGAATCATGAAATGCCAGAAAGTATCAGCCGGATTAGAGTGTGATATTAGTTACTTCGTTGGCACTCGGCCAAGCAATCTGTTCAGACTGGCTACCCAAGAAGTCCCCTAAGAAACTGTAATATGGCAGATGCTGATTTTTATACTTTAGGTTTTTTTATCCCTTCATCAGCTTTTGTCTGTGTTTTTAAAATGAGTCAGTCTTGCTGAAGAAGTGGCTTGATCCTCAATTGGGAAGTTGCTAGAGTTGCCAGGAAGCAGTAATAAAGCTGTAGGAAAATGGACAAGGAGGTAGAAATTGGACTGAAATTCCCCTTAACCAATTGTATTTATTGTATGTTGAATTGCAGCTGAACTGATAACTTGTAACATGCTGGTACTGGTACAAAGGTCAGTAATTTGACACGTTGGCCGTAATGTTTAATAAATGGACATTGCTTGTTTCTTTTGGCCCCCAACCATTCTAATTGCACAGCTCAGCAGAGGATTTCTGTAACTACACTAACTTGCCAGTTTTTTCTTGACTACAGATCGACTCACATAAAACAAAAATATGTTTGGATCCAGGAAAAGAAGAAGGAATGTACCTCTTCAGTAGTCCATAAAGGCAAACCCTAATTTTAATGTAAAATGATGCAAGGGAAATGAAAGCTGTGCTCTCCTGCAACTTTATCATGGCTGTCTGGGCTAGGTTTGAAATAAAATTGGAAGTCTTTAAACTGTTTTTAAAATTGCTTTCTTTGTTCAATACAGTTTAACTCTTCTCTCTTTTTCCTTTCATCAGAAAAATGAGTGGTGGGTTGGCACCAAGCAAAAGCACAGTGTATGTGTCCAATTTACCCTTTGCTTTGACTAACAATGATCTGTACAGGGTAAGTTTTAAGAGATGCCTTGTTTAGATTAAACTTGACAAAAATTTTTTAATAGTGAAATGCAATTGTCTCTTGTTAAATCTTTTTATTTTGCTTTATATTTCAGATATTTTCAAAGTATGGGAAAGTTGTCAAGTAAGTGACCTAATATGGCCTTCTATTTTTGTACCTCTCATTTTAAATATTTTATGTCTTTCCTTCACTTGAAAGTCTTGAGCTTTTTGTAATTAAAGTATGAATGTGGAATGTATTGAAGGTCCGTTCATTTTTAATAAAGTATAAAGTTAATTTAACAGCTGGAAGTTTTTGCAGTTACATACATAATACAAAAATATTTGGGTTGGGGACAGATTTTGCTCACCATTTCTTAAGAGCAAGCAGAATGTTGTAACATACCATCAGTCCTTTCTCTGAAACAGTTGACACAGTGTTCTTCTAGTATTATTCCCTTTTCCTTGAACAGTGTGGGCACAGTGGGTAAGTGTGAAAGTGGGAGCTTCTTATGGGAACTAGATGTCACAGTTCCCACAATTGCAGAGTACAGTTCTCTGTGATTCCAGAGGGGCTTGTTACTGTGACTGCTTAGTATTTTACTTAAAGCTGGATGTAAGGCTGCATTAATGGCTTTCAGTATGTGGGATATTCATGAACACTATCTCTGAATAGCTGCCTCTGTGTTCAAATGATAGAAGGAAATGCCACAGTAAGGAACTGACTGATTTGTTTATTTTTTTAGTTGGTTGGAATAAGCAGACTCAGGTCTTCAGTTTTAAGTCCTAAACTAGCAAGTATCTTCTCTAATTTCTAGTAGCTGTTGCAATAACCTGTGAGATACAGAATTTCAAAGTTTTTGAAGTCTCAGAAGTGTGTTTCAGGTGACAATAACAGGAAAAGCAAATATATCCTGACTATTATGACTTCAACTGAGCTTGTTCAGTGAGAAATCAGACTTTCTATGGCTCCAAGAATTTCCTGGCTTTTTAAAGATTTATCACACTTGATTCTTTCTATTCTTGTGTTATTAATTAGTATGTTCAATATCCCAATTAGAAGCCTGACAGTCATACCAGACTTCTATTGGAATTCTTCAAAGAATAGCTTGGCAGAAAAATAAATAGAATTGTTTTAAAGTCAGTTTTATTGACACCTGAACTTTATGCATGCAGTTGGACATGTCCTGTCCAAGAGGCTTTGGTAGTAAAACTATTAAGCTCAGCCTTTTTGTGCATGTATTTGGGGGAGTTTGAGCTTTCCTCACTGTGTTTTTATTTTAGAAACTTTTTACCATGTAGGTTCATCTGTTACTAATACTGGTTGTATGGTAGGCCTTTTGTGTTGAAGTAGGGTTTGGTTTTTTGGTTACTTTGTAGAATTTTGGCTTGCTTTATGGATAAATGTTGTTCTGCCTGTGGTGGACACAGGGATGAGTGTATTCCCTACCTTTTTATGTGTACTTTGATTTCTGTGTACATGCAGCCTGACATTCTGGTTCTCACTGTTGTTGTTTTGTTAGGTTTTTTCAGGACTAAATACAACTGGCATTAAGATTGAAAGAATTGAGGCTGTGTGGGTTCTGACCATACACACACCCCGGCCCTGTCTTGTAAATTTTTATCTTCAGGTTTTGTTTTACTGTTTCTAGATTTTCGTGAACTTCTCAATGTGCGATTGAAGCTGTTGATTTCAATGTTAGACTGGAGATTTAACTTTGTATGTCATGTGAAATAACACACATGTCCATGATCTTTGGGTTTCAGTTGGAGATATTTGTAGAACAGTACTGCATATAGTTAGTGTTTCCTGTTGTGAACCTGTTTAGCTGATTAGTCCTACACGAACATAGATTTCTCAGTTTGGAGGCAGTTCACACTGCTTTTCATCAATAATACCAATGGTAAAAGTATTCATGAATTTTCCTTTCACCTCCAGTATATGTAGTTCCCTCCAGTTGGGTTGTCAGTATTCCAAAGATTATGTTCTCTGTTCTTCAAGTCACTCAAGGGTGACTTTCTGGGACCAGTATCAAACTCCACATGCTTTTTAAAAATCATCTTCACTTTGCCTCTAAATACATGACAGGTTAGCTGCTCCTTTGAATTTCTGTTTAACAAGTATTTTTATTGTTAAATATCCTTTAACCCTTTAGCAGTATAACAAAGGTAAGATCCCACTGAGATCTTTAAGGAAAAAATATCTCTAAAGTAATTTTAGTGTGGTTCACTAAAATCAATGATGTGGTTATATGTTTCCAGAGTTACCATTATGAAAGACAAAGACACCAGAAAGAGCAAAGGAGTTGCGTTTATTTTGTTTTTGGATAAAGAATCTGCACAAAACTGTTCTCGGGCACTTAATAACAAACAGGTAAGTTGTGGAAAGTTTTTATGGCAGGAGGGCTGGGCTTTCAGTCCCAAAACATTTACCTTTTCTTTCCAATTTTCTGTAGTTGTTTGGAAGAGTAATAAAAGCAAGTATTGCCATTGATAATGGAAGAGCAGCAGAATTCATTCGCAGGCGTAACTACTTTGATAAGTCTAAGTGTTACGAATGTGGGGTGAGTAAAACCAAAAATGTAGAGAAATGGACAAAAGTTGTGGGTTGAGATAAAACAACTTAATAATTGAAATAATACTAAATAGTAGTAGTAATAGTAGATGGTAATGAAAGTAGCAAAGGGAAATAAAAGAAAGATAAGTGATGCACATGAAAACTATTGCAATGACAGCCTCCTACTATTTGCTTTAAAATACCTGCTTTTGCTATATCTTTGGAAGTTCATTATTTAGTTGGCAGTAAAATACATACAGGAAACAACTGTTTTATATAGAAGTGAGTTTTAAGTTTTAATTAATTCCTTACTTCTCCTGAACATGTTAATGTAGGACAATGATATTTGGATAGTATTTAATATCCAATACAAACTTGATTTATATTCATAACACTTCTTACATTAAAAATGTTGCCTCACTCCTGTGTCCTAAATTGTTAATTCTGAGTTTTCTATCTTATCTTGAATATAAACCATGTGTAGTGTATTCAGTTATTGCAACAGAAAAAAAAAATCTACTGTGCTCACAGCTTGTTCTCAGTTTGCAGTTAAGCGTGCATATCACCACCAATCCCTTCATTTCCATGGCAAGCCTAGAGAAGAGTTTGTCTGCTGTGTGCTAATTCAGCATTCCATTTATCTTACTAATTGCTTCCATTTTTTCCCCCATGAACTTCCCTCATGATACATTTTAATGTATAGTTGTTTGTAATGGCTTCTGTTAAGCAATATTTCTTTTTCTCCAAGGAAGCAGGACACTTAAGTTATGCTTGCCCTAAAAATATGCTAGGGGAGCGGGAACCACCAAAAAAAAAAGAAAAGAAGAAGAGGAAGAAAATAGTGGAGCCAGAAGAAATGTATGTATATTGACTTGCATGTTATTACTTTTTTTAAGGAAGCTTTTTTATACTAAACACTTAAAGGTTTATATTTTTTATCTCTGCACAATGAAGTGAGGAGGAAGAAGAAAGTGAAGAGGAAGGAGAAGACCCTGCTCTAGATAGCCTCAGCCAAGCCATAGCTTTTCAGGTACAAAATTGAAGTGTGGCATATTTATTATTATTTTTTAAATTCACTTCCCTTCTTCAGCTGCTTTTCAGAAGCTTTGATACACATGCATAGGTCTGTCTGCTCTATGGCACTTAGCAGTTTGGTAGCAGTAGTTGGTAACTATAATTGGTTTCTTTACATTGCAGGCATGTTCAGTGGAATTTTGCTTGGGTTTCTTGCTCTTTCACTATTGCTGTATTTGTGTTTTGTAGCTTTTTTTTTCCTTCAAACTCCTTTGCTCTTTGCTTGTGTCATATCTGCTGTGATGCTCTGCTAGGTTTTTCCCACAAATCCCTCTTTTCTTTGTTAACTGAGGAGACAGAACAGTGATGTTTCACATTAAAAACAGTGATCAGACACATCCTCTGCCCCCACTGGAATGTCCTTGAACCTTTGGACATTTCCTTTGCCTGATAAAGACCATCACATTCTCTAAAAGACCTCATCTCTCAAAACATACTGAATGTGTATTTTTTTATGTAGATACATTATCTAATATCTGTATTACTGTCTTTATTAATTCTTTATCTTTACACTCTTTTGCTTCACGAAACAAAACAAGCATGACCTGATATCCAAATTTTCTGGGTCTCTGGTCTACATTGTTGCCTGTAGACTGCTTGTCTGCCCCCCAAAAACCCTCAAGAGTTAATAACTTTGTTCTGAATATGACTGTAATAAGTGCAAGACTTTTATATGATGTAGTCCAAAAAAGTGATTCAAATATTCACAATATTCCTTCCTTTCCCCCAAAACTCCATGATTGGAAATAAAACCTATAAAGCCAGAAAACAGTCTCGTTTCTATCACCATCCAGAGATTTTAACTGGTAAAAATATGAAGCTTCTATTTAAACTATTAGTTGAATAACCTTCAGTAATAATCCCCAAAGGCACTCATTATGTGAATGAGTGACTGCAAAGGACAATGGATAGAATACTTATTAGTGGAACAAAGCTGATTCAACAACATCAGTTTAAAACATGAGGCATTTTTTACTTTAGATCTCAGCTAAAGAGATCTGCTTAGATTTCTTGCTTTAGATCTCTCTATGTTTTTGGAAGTTTGCCATGGGCAAAATTCCTCTGAAAATACAGGATGGTCCAGTCAGCTGCTGTGGTATAGAAGACAGCTTATATATGAGAATTTCAGAAATGTTTCCTAGTGCTTTGATACACAGTTTACCTGGAATTAAACTCTTGTAATTCTTTAACTTATTAAGTCAATGCATATTAACAGTTAGCATTATTATTTGTAGTGCACCTTAATTTTTCTTAATCCCAGCTAATACTTATCTTTTCTTCATGATAGCAAGCCAAAATTGAGGAAGAACAACAAAGGTGGACACAGACTGCAGGGGAATCTTCAATTTCAGATGATTCAAAACGTCCACGGATTAAGAAAAGTGCTTATTTCAGTGATGAGGAAGAACTTAGTGACTGAAATAATACTGTTCTAAATGCATATATAAGATATATATAGTGTACATTTTGTAAAGTGCTACAAAGTGATCTGTAATACAGGTTTGTTTTGGTGTTGAGGACACTGAAAACCTTGGGGTTTTTTATTCTGTACCCTGATTCTCTCATCTTTTTATATCTGTGTCTCAAAACGTTACCTTTCAAGTCAACTTTTTAAGAAAATGATGTGATTATACACTTAAATCCAGAAAAGTGTCTGTGAGAATGCATCTTGCAGTTAGTATCTAGAACCAAGTCCTGGCAGTGAAGTGTTTCATGAGAGAATTTCCAAAGGCTTTTTTGCTAAGAGGAGTTCCTGACACCTAACACCACTGATGCTTTTTGTATTGTTCTGTTTGGAAGCAGTGCTTTAGTAGTATTTAAGTAAAGTATGAAATTTGCATTAGTTCCTCTGCATAGGGTTGAGTTTCAGCTTTAAGCACTGTCCTTTTACTCTTTGTGCAGTACTATAATAAATTATTGTCACATCAATGTCACAGTTTCTCCTGACTGCAATTTGAGTGCCTAACAGTAATCAGGGTTATTTGGATCTAACCTGCATCACAGCCATCTGAACCTGTTGGCAAAATCCAAAAGGTATAGTTTCCTACGTGCCTGAAAAACAGCTTTCATGTGTACTTGGAACTGTCATGGTCTCTTAGCAAAGTGTGTTGTCACATATTTTGCATATAAAGCTTTTCAGACTTTGTCCTTTGATCTCTCTAGGGTTCTAGGCATGTTCTCCTGTAGCTGTGATTGTTCCCAAAACCACAGACACATGGTGATGGTGGTACCCATTATATATTGGTGTGTAGTCTAAACTCTTCACTTTTAGGAAGCACAGTATAAAATTCATTCACAATTTCACACCTGGAAGAAGAGATGAGCTGGCCTCTTTCTATTTTCAGTTCTTCCTGTTTGCTCATCAGGACTCAATTTTCTTCCAAATATAGAAAATATAAATCCAAATATACCATTATGTATTCTTAATTAATAACAATTTACATTCAAATATGTAACTGGGTGCAAAGCAAAAAAACATGCACACACACCCTCTAAGGTAATATAAAGCAGTGACATTCAGAACATCATTCTGGTGCCTTCCATTGCTCCTTAACCACAAGAATTCAGAAGCAAGAATGAAATCATGTGTCTTTTCTGTGCAAGCTCCACAAGTTAGCAGAATAGGAAAGAGTATTGGGCTCTAGATATAGGAAGATCTTGGACTCAGTAATCCAAGGAATGTTTGTAAGACTGACTTTGACTTTTTGCTGAAAGTACTGTGTATTAAATCTGAAGCTTCCTTCACTGAATTTCAGGAAGATCTCTTAATACTGAATACCTGAGAGCTCAACTGCCAGGCATAACTTATTGTTAATAGATGCAAATCACTCTACATAATGTACGTGTGCAATAGTGAAGCTTAAGGAGTTCTAAACTCTACTAAGGAAGCAAGTGATGCTGCCAGCATGATTTTCTTCAAATGTTAGGTTGGGGCTCAATGGCTGTCCAAACAAACAAACAAACAAAAATTAGAAAAA
>VZTB01004452.1:552990-563143 GCA_013397245.1 Thryothorus ludovicianus
ACTACATAAAATCAGAGTTTGTCAGTTTGTCTTCTTCTCTAATACCATTTTCAATGCTGGTTTTGAAAAAAGATAGAAAAGTAGAGGATCAGTGTGACTTTGTCCATGACTTTGGTTTGGAAATATTTGATAGCTTGTAAGAATTAAGATTTCAATGAAGTGAGACAGCAAGCTTCAAACTTTTATTTCATTTATTCCATGTAATATAGTAGTGCCATGAGACTTTTTCAGGGTCATAGGGTCAAAAGGAGTAGGTTTACATGTGGAATATGATATTTTAAAATGTTAAAGTCTGCTCAGAAATATCCTCAAATGAAACAAAACTGATGGTTGTTCTGCCTAATACAGTACTTTTTCCAGAGTTCCAGTAGCTGAAGCACATTGATGTATCTTTCTAGTCTGCTGCTTCTGCCTCACTGCTTTCCCCATAGGATTTGCTTGTGTCAACATGAAGCAGTAGCTCAGTCCAGACTATTACAACTGATCCAGTGTTGTTCCTCCATGCTCTTTTGTTCCAAGCATAAGTCACTTGAGGTAGGTGACATTGGACATTGGAAAATAAACATAAAAGTGACTTCTGTGAGGAATTGCATTTAGAACTTTTTACCTTAAATCATCTTCCTTTAACAGTTTTCTTAATTCTGAACTTGTGTTGATCAGCAGTTTTGTGTTAAAAGAATGCACCTAGTGCCTAAAACGGAGTCTAAAGGGACTTTCAGGAATGGGATTTTTGCACTTGGATTCCTGAATCATTTAAAGTTTCAGTTCTTTGTAGGCAAGATAACAAAGCATTTCTAGGTGAGCAATTCGGAGCACTAACATTATATAACCATTACATTAAATAGCATACATACCTGTTCTGCTTGCTTAAATACAAAATTGTTTTCTACAGCACCTCCAATGCAGCTGCCTCATTCTGAAAAAAAAAAATAAGCACAAAGTTTGTCAATAAAGTCTATTTATGGCTTTCAGCATGCAGGGATTTGTTCCTGTTCCTGCCTACCCTCGCCTACTCTAATCAGCATGGCTTCAGGGAATCCCATCAGTGCTGAGGAGCAAGAGAGAGTGTTAACGAGGCTCCTAATTTAGATCAGACCAAGAGAGTGCAATTAGCGTGCAAAGCTCAAGCAATGCAGTGGTGCTTTTGTCGATTGGGTGTCATAAAGCACCGATTGTGGAAGCAGGAAACAGTGTTGGTGGCTCTGGGCCAGACAGGTGAGACCTGGTGGCTTTGTTATCAAAAAAGAAGAATAGAAAATACCTTGTAGAAGACCTTCCTGTTACTGTTAGAAAAACCAGAGTTTTCTTCTGAGAGGTTCATATTCAAGTTGTATGTTCGTTTGGAGTTATTTTTAGTACTTTAAGGCCCTACCTTAGGCTTGCAAGCTGAATTCTGGTTTTAGAGTACAAACAATATGGCTCTGATTATACAGAAAATTACACTAAGTGGGACACTTGTTTATTTGGGTTTTTTTAAATAATGTCAAAAACTTGTGTCTTTCTGCAAATAACCACTTATCAGATTTTGTCTTTTGTATTTTCAAAACAGCTTGAAAATTGTCAAAATATGTTCTGGGTCATAGGACCTCTCATCTATTGAAATGGCTAATATAGCAGTGTCTACAAAATCACTAGGAGATGCCTTTTATCTGTCCTTGGGGAAGAAGGGATATGGAAGTGGGATAAGGATGATTAGCTTAATTGATTATAAATGGTATTACTCATACTGTGCTTGTGCAGCACTTGTTAAAACCATTGCAGCTATGAGACACTGGAGTAATTTTAGTCCATGTTTAGCAGGCTCCCACTATGTTTTTAGCACATTCGGGTTACTACTCTCAGCAGAGCAATAGAAAGGACTGTAAATATAAGGAACTATGTGTAGCTAAATAGGTGATCTCTGGAAGAGATCACTATCTTTGGCTTCTGGGTCCCTCTGTTTTCTGGGATAGCCCATCTTTAATCTGCAGAGATGACTGACTGTAGCATGGGAAGGTGAGCTGTGCAGCCCATTTAGCTGTAGTCTTCTGAGAAAAAAAATAATAAATGCAATTTTAAAATATCAGTTTACATCTAGCTTTTCTAAGCAATCTAATAAGTGCTACTATGAGTGTTTCTGTTCTATTTTGCATCTACAGTGTCAATATGATGATATATTTCATCACTCTTCTGCTATTGCTTTTCTATAAAAATATTTCAAATAATATTCTTCCAAATGTACTATCTTAAAATAACTGGTATTAGATAGCTGATTGCTTCTTTTTAATATAGATTACAAAACCATTTTTAGGTGTCCTTAAAATGCTCATGCTCAGCAGCTTTGTTTCTCTTACAGATCTTAGCAGGGTGATGGTTTTTTTCCCATTGCTGTTGAAGGCAATATTAAAAAATTACTACACTGCTCCTTCTTTACAGAAAAAGGTGTAAAGTGGAGGATTTAATCACTTTTAAGGTAGATTTCCTTATTTCTTGTATCCATCCTTGTATCTGTAAAACATACACTAGAAGCAGTAAGCTGAGGAGATTGCCCATGTAAAAAAAGCAACATTTTTTAAGTTAAAGAATTTTAGAGGCTTGAGAAACAACATTCCATCACTGTCAGGCTAACCCTGACCTTGCTGTGCATTCAGACAGACAAGATGTGTGCTTATGCATGCATTTAATGGATGTGACAGGTAATGCAGCAAGTAAAGAATTGAAGAAATTGTGGCAGTAGAATGTGATAAAAGCGTGTGAAACATTTAACCACCCCAGTTAGGGAATGTAGGTCACAGTGGCTTGAAGAAATACCACAGTTACAAATATGAGAAGTTTCCTGTCTGATGAATAGGCTGCTCCAGAGAATCAAAAGCAGCTCTGAGGTTTTAAGGCAATGGCTATGAGCTTACATCAAGATGAGCTGATCCATGAAAGTTCAGTTTTATCAATATCAAGTTAAAGAGAATTAGAAGGCATCCAAATTTAGATACTGAATCAAGCTCAGTGCAGTACAGCAAAACCTGTCCCTTGGTTGCAGGAGTAAAGATGCATTATTTTAGCTGCTTGTGTGGAGGCAGAGGATGTAGATGTGTTATGTTCAAAGAACAGATGTGGCTACGGAGGAAGGAGAGACCCAAAATAGAACCAAAAGGCACATTAAGGACTCTGTGGGTATACTGTGAAATTCCAAGGCACTGAATTGTATTTTTAGAGTGGGATGGAACAACTTGTACCATGTTTGTTTAATTGGAGAATGAGTGTTTTATATCTGAAAATTATGAACCTTTTGGTGATACAAGTTTGTACTGATGTTCAAATGCTCAAGAAAGGAAGAGAAACCAAGGGAGAATACAGTTCTACAAAAGACCTCACTTGAGATGTATTTGATGTGTGAATTTGATTAGGTGGCAAAGAGCCATCTGCCCACGAAGCCTGGAGCCATGAGAGTGCATATAAAATGAAACGACTGAGCAGCATATGGCAGTTAGGAAAGATGAGAACACGCAGTACTTGGACGCACTGCTTTTGAGTTCATGAACCATGTATCTGGAATTAATGATTGTAGTCCTTGAAATTATGCTCTTTCCAAGAAAGTTTTTTGAAAATTCATCAGCTATGTTTACTTTCTTCTGCTGCAGCATAACATTTTTAAAGAATGTTTTTTACTGTGGGAGGCTTTCACAGGAAAAGCTTAACTTGGAGGAAACTTGGTTAATTAAATTCTGGAACACAGTTCTATAGCAAGGGTGGATTCTCTTCGAGTCCCATGCCTGTGGCAACCCAGAGAATGCAGGGCCTCAGGGCCTTATTCATGTTCTCATCTAATTTAGCTGATGCTGCAGGAGAATGTCCAGAATTCTCTTCATTCACTGCAAAATTTAGGTCAAGCTCATGATTAAATACTTGAGTTCAGGACAAAGTAGCCCTTAAAAATTTTCACCTTTTTTCACTCTTGTGTTATTTGCTAGGATGATGGATTTTGTACTGTATTGCACACCTTTGAAAAGGCAAACTAGTCGACAGGAAGGTACTCAGCTCTCTTGATCTGAATGTGGTAGGAACGCTGCACACAGATTACTTTGCACCTTGAATGAAGGGCCAAGGAGTATAATTACTGTAACAGCATTGTCTGGGTGCAATTTCAGCTTCCAAGGGCTGGGAGCCAGTGGAGAAGGGAAGGAGGCAGACTGGGCAAAGGATGAGTAAGCCAAATATCCAACCAGCATAAGTGTATGTCAGTTATGCTAAACACTTTCAGGTTTCCTTCTACAGATTCTCCTCTTCAATGTACTTTAGATCAGAGTTTATGTGGATTAAATTTATGTGGTTGTCTGGAGTACGTAGGTGTAATATGTCTAACTGCACAGACTTCATTTCAGTCACATGGAAGGATAACGTGGATTATATTAATGCAAATGAGGTTCACTACATCTTCACGTTGTCTTCGTGCTTTAACTGGCTTTTCATGGGGCACAATGATACCTGTCTGTCAGAAGAATGATTTTTTGGTAAATTTTTTACATAGGTAGATGCTGACATGAGAGACTTGAATGTAGACAGCACACTGGATTTGTGGAAATTAAAAGAATCAATAGATTCTGGGTAGGAAAGGAAAGAGAGCTTCAGATGTGAGAAGAAAACAAGAAAAATGGCAGGTGAGACTGAGAATTTTGGTATAGAAGAGTTCAGCATCAGAATAAGAGATAAAAGGGAGCAAAATAGGTTGACAAAAATAAACACACACACCAACACACGTGCTTGTAGCATTAATTGCCCTCTATTTAAAGAAGGCTTTTAGAGGAAATGAGTGGTTTTGCATATTGCAGTGAAGGTTTATTTTTCACATTCAACGCTGAACTCAGTTACCTGATTTTTTCCTCAGGTGCTAGACTTCACAGCAGTATGGTAACACAGATGCAAATCAGCATTTTTTTGAAAAATAGGGTCACAAATTACTTCAGTCTATCCTTTGTGTCACCAGTTATTTTCAAGACCACTTTAGCCAATAACTAACTTAAAATATCTAATGATGTATCTGAAAACTGGTGTCTCTTAAACTCACTTTACTCATGTCCTGTCCCTCTTTCCCCCATAGGATTGTACTATTCAGAGCTTTCCCCAGTTTTTCCAGCTGTTGGGATGACAAAGTCTTCCTGTCTATCTTCACTTCACCATTGATATGATTTATGTTGAGGGTATTTTCCTTTTTTGTAACATGCTGTTGGCTCTTCTGCCAATAATGAACATTTCCTCCCTAAATTTCTGACTCTCAGATGTATAGATTTCTGTTCTGTGTTTTTTTATGTGTGATACCCAGTCTGCAGACCAGCTTCAGTTTGCCTCATTGTAACTATACTTTACCTGCAAGATGCTTTTTTAAAAAAAAATTGCTTTCCAGCTATGCCCTTCATTTAGTTATTCTGTCCAATTACTTTTCCACTTTTATTGTCATTGACTAAATTTTATGTTTAAATAAAGGTCTAGGCTTCCAGCTGAAGGAGACTTTACTTGTTTATGTTTTTCCTTCAGTAAGCTGCTAGTAATGAGTGGTTCTGTTATCTTCTGTCTTACTTAGCTCATCTATTTTTTAATTAATCAGAAAAATAAAAATGTTTAAAAATGGAAACAACTCTGGCAAGCTGAAGTGCAAAATTAATAAAAGAATTAATCTTATGTTTTCTTCTAAAAGTACTTGTATTAATAATGAATAAGGAACAAGAATTTAATTCCAAAATCTTCTGACTGGGAACTTTCCTGGCATCTCTGTCTCTCTATCTTCCTGCAATGTATTTGGTGTAGTTTCTTCACATAATATGAATGAATTTAATTGATTTCACTGAGATTATTAAAATATCCATGGTCATTATTAAATGAATTGTAGCAAAACCAGGAATGAATCACACAGGTTAATGTTTGCTGCCATGTTTGTTGACAGATATATCATACTTGGGCTTCAGCTGATGAGAGAGGCCAAGAAACTATATTTCAATGTCTAGACATACTCCTTTGCAGAATACTCAGGTGTAAGTTTCATACATGCCTCCAGTCTAAGTGATAAGTGCGTTATTCATTCATTACTGGGTTTAAAATATGTATTTTGTGCCACAGTATTATGATAGGCAGTATTTTTTATGTTGCCATCTTAAAAGGCTTATTAGATGTTCCATTGTTTTTTTCTTTCTTTTTGCCTCCTTATTTTCAAAGGTTTCAGAGTTCATTGTGGGAATCTGCTGATGTTTGGCAGAAGGTACTTTAGAATCATATCTTCATTTCTAAAAGAGAAAGCAGTGTGATGAGGAATCTCTGTAATATTTTTACATTACTTCAAAGATATTGTCTTAAGCTTATGCATTTCATCTATTGTACTACAATTTCCATAGAAACAAAAATAAGCTCAATGTCCCTTTTAGTAAAAAACAAGCTAGCCAGCAGATGTTTATTCCATATTTTAATTTATATTTCTATAGATCTATAGTAGGGCTGTTTCCCAAATGTTCATATTTCTTACTGGCACTACTACTGCTGAATAGTGGTTTAGGGAAACTGAATTTCAATTAAAATTTCAGTTACAGGAGGTAACTGAGAGATTAGGAAGAGCCTTAGTAGACTCTTACCATTTACATGGCATGAGTTAAGAAACAGGAAAGCAAAGAAGCCACCTTGCTGAGGAGAAATGCAGATAACTGGTCGTTCACTCATACTGGTTACCCAGCCTACTTCCTTATCCAGAGACAGTCGCTCATGTTTCACTTTGTAGAATTGTCATTGATACCATTAATTTTCAAATAGAGTCACAACAGAACTGAAGCAGTGAAAAATGAGAAGTTGGAGCTCATTGGAAGTGGTCAAGAGCAAAACAGAGAGTTCTTTAAAAAAGCAGTGATTAAGGCACTTGAAAACTACTTTAAAGTGGAATAAAATTAGGAGTGAGCTAAGAGCCCAACTTATGAAATCTTCAATGATGGTTAAAAAAAGAAAGGCAGAACCTTGACCAGTTTGCTAAGTGTAATTAGCACAAGAATAGAGAGGCAAAATCAAACCATCACCCAATCAAACAAGAAACAATGATGTGTGTTGTATAAAGATGGAAAAACAAGGCATATGTTCATAAGGTAAAACCAGGGAGCAAGTGGATGCACCCTTCAACACACCAGGGAGGAGTCTTCAGTGCAGCAGCTGGAAAGGCTGAGGTGTTTCATCCTTGGCAGAATGAGCTCTCACTATCAAAGCCAACTGCAATGCTAGAAACCCATCAGAGTGAAAGTTACAGCTGGGAAAGAAAGGAGTAGGGAATGCTTCAGTTAGTTAGATGTTGTTAAAGAGGTTGGGCCTTACAGAGTACATAGAGAATATAGGCAATTTTAGGAGCTGTCTTTGAGAATTTGTGTTTACAATCATACACTCAGATTCTGGTTTTAAAAAGTGGGAGCTGAGGAATTTCAGGCCCGTTGTTTAAAAAAGAAATCTGGGAACAAAATTATCAAGCAAAGATGTGAGATGTAAAACAAAATTAATATAGACTCAATCTAATGTCTTTCTGGTACAAGGTTGTAGCTCTTACATGTAAATGAGAGGTGGTAGATGTCATTTATCTTGACTTCATCAAGTTTTGTGTTATTGTGACATAGTAACAATATAAATGCTACCACTGCAATTCAAGTGAAAATTTAGAGGGAAAACTGCTTTTAGCATTTCACGAAGTGATGAGATATACTGAGTGGGGTTCTGCAGAGATCTGTCATGAATGAGATACTGTTTTATAGTCTCTTTAAAACCTTGGATGGTGGAATGGAAAATATGCTTGTGAAAACTTGTGAATAATGAGCATCATAGGACACCAGCTGTCTTGGCTTTTCATCTGATACTGCTGAATATTGAATGGGCATAAGAATAGCTCTTCCTTTCGTGATTGTTCCTGAGCTAATCTGTTACCTCTGATGACCCCTGCTAGTACCTTCTGCTCAGCCTGTGCTTCTTCCACGTTGGCATAGGCTGCACTAGCTGAACTGATCTGTGCTCAAGGTTTTGTGTCTTTGTCCTCTGGGGACAATAGCAAGACGATTGATAGCTAGACAGAACATTTTAATAAAGGTTTCCCAGATAAAAAGGGGACTGAATCCCCTAAATCTGGTTTTGCACACCTGACCATTTTTTCCTGTGTGATCTAAGCATTCAGGAGATTCTGTATCTCTTTTCCAGAGAATGGTAGATCTGCTGTTTGGTTCATGAACACTTTAACATTTCAGGAAGTGAGCCTGTAAAGCTGGGTGGGGTAAATTCCTTTGGTTTGTGGAGGGAGGCTGGTTGTTTGAGGGGAGTGTTTTGTTTGTGGAATATTTCTATTTTCAAAGCTCTTGTCTAGCAAAATAAGGCTCTCTTTTCCTTGGAGGCAAGTTGTAAGATCTTCAAAGGTCATAACTGTCCTCTGTCTTTCCAGGCTGATTTGAAGCCTGGGGCCATAGAATGTATTTCCTACAACTCCAAAAAAGTTCCATTATGCCTCTAGCTATGGTGGTCCTCTAAGTATCAATAACTTCCCATCACTATAAATACCAAACGTATATAATACTTTAGTGTTTTTAGATTGAGGACAACGCTATCTTTGCCTGGGTTTATACTCCTTTACATGCTCTGGTGAAGTGGTTGGGGGACATGTCTGTTGCCAGTGTAGTAAATGTCAAAGCTGAAATCCATTTCTTCAGGGCTTGTTTGCATTCAGCCCCTTCAGTCTGTCAACATAAAGTTTATCAGAATGTGGGGAAAGAAAAAATGAGAAACTTGGGCACAAATAAGTGACAAAATTGAAAAAAGCTCTTTCAGTATGTTCTTACATTTCAAAACTTTTCTTTAGTTGGAAAGAGAGTTATCTTGTGTGTGGGATCATTGTTTAAAGAGAAAGAACTGCAAGCAATTTCCATTCAATACCAGGAGAGAGTAAACCTGGGTAAAGTGTTGGACATGTTCATTACATTTCTTATCTAATTGTGCGATGCTATCGAGCCCTAATCACTGGCAACCCAGACACTCTCATTATGTACAGAATCATGGTGCTAAATAACAATGTGTTGAGACGAGTCAATGCATTAACTGTTTTGCAGCCCTCCACGTGTGTTTGCAGAGAAATAAGATGATAATTTCCAGGTCCTGCTTTGATAGATCGCAACTTATAATTATAGTCACGTTGCATGGGAACGTGGGCACACTGCTGGCTAGATTAGAGAAAGAGACAAGAGCAAAGCATCCCTGTTATATTTTCTCTGTAAGTGTGCTAACTTGTGACTATTTCAGAAATTTGGATGAGAAGGTGTTCATGCTTTTTCTCATTTTTATAGCTCTGAAAGTACCAGTGGTTCTGCTTTGTTTCACTTCTAGTAAATTCTTCTTTTGCCTGTCCTTTATGTATTTCCACAGTGATGCTTTTGCGGTACTGTATCGCTTTTCTCCCCTTGCCTCCATCCGAGCTCTCCACCTCCCTGCCTGGAGGCAGCGCCTGTCATTATCACCTCTCCTTCACTCCTCTCTTCCCTGACACAGTGGAGAAGCTCGATGTCACAGCGTCTTGCTCCAAGGCAGGCTGTTCACCGCCAGCCTTCCCGTGTTTCACAGCACTGCGGGGCCGCTGATCGCTGGAGATGCGGGAGGAGGGTCGGGACTGCCCGGGCAGGGCCGGGCTCCTGCATCCTCGAGTGTGGGCCCGGGCTCCTGGATCCTTGAGCATGGAGCCAGGCTCCTGGATCCTGGAACGTGGGCCNGGAACGTGGGCCCAGGCTCCTGGACCCTTGAGCAGTGAGCCCAGGCTCAAGGATCCTCGAACGTGGGGCTGGGCTCCTGGATCATTGAATGTGGGCTGGGCTCCTCTATCCTTGAGCATGGAGCCAGGCTCCTGGATCCTTGAACGTGAGCCCAGGCTCCTGGATCCTCGAACGTGGAGCCGGACTCCTGGATCATTGAACGTGGGGCTGGGCTCAAGGATCCTCGAATGTGGGACTGGGCTCCTGGATCACTGAGCATGGAGCCAGGCTCCTGGATCCTTGAGCATGGGGCCAGGCTCAAGGATCCTCGAACGTGGGGCTGGGCTCCTGGATCATTGAATGTGGGCTGGGCTCCTCTATCCTTGAGCATGGAGCCAGGCTCCTGGATCCTTGAGCATGGAGCCAGGCTCCTGGATCCTTGA
>VZTB01004452.1:570274-584606 GCA_013397245.1 Thryothorus ludovicianus
CAGGAGAAAGATTCCTGTTTTGTCATTTTTTCCCTAGCAGGAATACCTGTCTTCAAACTAAGACAGTTACAAGGACAGCCTACAAAAAAAAAAATTCAAAGAACCTAGTATATTACTGCTTTTACAGCTGCTCTGATTCTTCCACGTCTATTTGATTTCAAACACAAAGAATGACTCTGAGATCACATGTGTCTGTATAAAATATTTCTTGTGCAACAGAAAAAAGATAGAGTTGCTACCCTCTGTATAATATTGTGGGTTTTTTTAAAAAAATATCTACAAAAGGAATTTAGAAGCTGGTCATTTTTTCCAAGAAAATAAAAAACTAAACTGATATACTTTGTACATAAAATATCTTGGATTATGGAAGACTCATGTAATCCCTAAATGTGTAGGAGGTCTGAAACAGGTCTCCAGTACTATAGGAGGCTGAGATTACAAACATGTGAAGTAAGCAATGTTGACACAGTGCTGGGCTCTCTTGACAGGCTTTTTCCACTCCCACTGTCCCTAGAGGGGACACAAATCCATAACTCCAAACCTAAGGGAGACTTGGGGTTGAAACTGAGGTCCCAGCACCATGGGTGGCCAACACAAGAAAGATGTGGAGAGATCAACATTAGTGCAGTGCTGTGCTCCTCTTGCTGTGCCTTTTACAGCCCCAGTGTCCACAGAGCTGTAAACATTGTGGTTCTCTGAACCCAAACTATACCCCTTGAACCTAACAGTGGTTTTTGGTATAGGCTGAGACCCCAGATGACTGAGTTAAGAAACATTTAAGAAGTGTCAACGTTTGTGCTGTCCTGTGCTGTCCTTGGCATGCTTTTTCCAGCCCAATGTCACTGTCATGGTAGGCTTTGTGGCTCTCAGAACTCTTATCCTATCTCTGATTGTGGCTTTTGGTTGAGACCGGGGTCTCGGGTACCATGGCTGGCCCAGACCAGAAAGATGTGGAGAGAGCAATGTTGGTGCAGTGCGTGTTCTCCTTGCCTCCTCTTTTTCAGACACAGAGTCCCTGGGACTTTTCTTTGTGGTTTTCTGAACCCTAACCCTACCCCTTGACCCTAATGGCAGCTTGGGGCTGAGGCCAATGTACCAGGTACTATGAATGTCCCAGATTAGAAAACGTGAGGGGAGCAGTGTAGGTGCACCATGGTATTCCTTTTCAAGCTCCAGTGTCTGTGGAGCTGTATGCCTGCTGGTTGTCTGAACCCCAACCCTGAACCTAATTGTTTAGGCTAAACCTTGGACTTTAAGATGAAGGCTCCAGGTTCCATGGGTGGCCCAGGTAAGAATTATTCCTTCTGGAAGAAGGAATATTTCTATAATGCTGTGTTCTTCTTGGCATGCCTTTTCCAGGTCCAATGTCCCTAGAACTGTAGGTTCTGAGGCTTCCTGAACCTTCTTCCTTGCTAATTAAAAATGAAACATACCACACAGTAAAAGTAAAGTTTCACCCAGACCATCTTATGGAACTTATTGTCTCTTGCTTTTAAGTCTCTGGCTTTTCCACTGTCCATGTACAGCTGTGACATGCTCATATGATCACTGATGTTCCTGCTGTTCATCTTTGTATGGGTAACATTAGCTTTACAATACTTCCCATCTTTGATAACACTGGAAACAGACGTTTTAAGGTTGCTTCTGAACTCAGAGGTTTTGTATAGCAACACCATTCATCAGCACATCTAAGACACTGTGATTCAACTGGCCAGAAATAATTCTTCCAAGCTCTTTACTGAGGACTTCATACTGAAATGGCAGCATGCTGTTAGAGATCATCCTAACTATGCCTACTATGACAACCCATTCTTACAACTTTTGAACATCAGAGAAAGCTTATATAATCTGTAAAATCATCACCACAGGTGAATTATTTTTTTCCTCCCAGTTCCTGACTTTCAATGTACTGTAAGGAACACAGAGTACTGGTGTGATTCTAGTATATGTCTTGATAGAGATCTGAGAGAATGATTCAAAACTTCTTTGCTTTGTACATATCAAAGTTCAAGGTCCTTTTGTATGGATTGTAGGATTCCTCACCAAGGTTCTGTCATAGGCTGCATCACCTATCCTTCAAGTACAGCACTTTTTCTGACAATTTACTGATAAAATGTTTAAACTAATTTTTAGCTTAAAATAGAAAGCATAAAAACCTAAACCAGTCACTTCAGAAATTTGCCATTTGCCAGTCTTTTATCCCACGTCTCTGCTAGAATCATACAGCCATTAAGGTTGGAAAATACCTCCAAGATCATCACCTAGCACCAGAACAAATTCACCACCAACCTATGTCCTCAAGAGCTGTATCCACAGGGAGTTTTTGAAAATTTTCAAGATGATGATTCTACCATTTTCCTGGGCAGCCTGTTCCAATGCTTGGCAACCATTTCTATGAAGAAATTTCTCTAAATATCTATTCTAAACTTTCCCTGCAACTTGAGACTATTTCCTCTTGTTCTATTGCTTGTTACAGGGGACAAGGGGCTGAGTCCCCCACATTACCACAGCCTCCTTTCAGGCAGTTGTAGAGAACAATAAGGTTTCCCCTGAGCCTCCTTTTCTCCAGGATAAACACCCCCAGCTCCCTCAGATGCTCCTCATTTGAGCTGAGTTCCAGATTCTTCACTCCATGGACATGCTCCAGTCCCTCAATGTCCTTCTTGTTGTGAAGGGCCAAGAACTGGACATACTCGAGGTGTGGCCACACCAGTGCCCAGTACAGAGGGACAATCCCTGCCCTGGCCCTGCTGGTCACTATTGCTGATACAGGCCAGGATGCCACTGGACTTCTTGGCCACCTGGGCACACTCTGGCTCATGTTCAACTGCTGTTGACCTGCATCCCCAGGTCCTTTCCAATGAGCAGCTTTTCACCTAATCTTCCCTCAGCCTGTAGCACTGCGTGAGGTTGCTGTGGGCCAAGTGCAGGACCAAGCACTTTGCCTTGTTGACTCTTATCCAACTGGCCATGGCCTGTTGATCCAGCCTGTCATGATCCCCTGGCAGAGCCTTCTTACCCTCCAGTAGATCAGCACTCCCACCCAACTTGGTGTCATCTGCAAACCGACTGAGAATGCATTTGATACCCTCATCCACATCATCAATGAAGATATTTAACAGGACTGGCCCCAATACTGAGCCCTGGTGAACCCCTCTGGTGACCAGCTGCCACCTGGATATAACTCCATTCACCACCATTCTCTGGATCTGGCCATCCAGCCAGTTTTTTACCCAGCACCTATCCATGGGAAGCTCATTTCCCCAGGAGAATACTGTGGGAAATGATGTCAAAGAGTTTACTAAAAGTTTAGGTAGACAACACCTGCCTAAGACCCAGATGCATGTTTATATGAAGCTCTGTCTGGGATGCCACATCCTTTCTGGTGTGTGCAGAGGATATGACTTTTTTTGTTCATTATTTTGCTCAATAATGTGAAAATGTAGGAGCATTCAAACTTTCCTTAGCGTTAAATCTTCTGAAACATCACATGTAGGCTTTATAGGGAGGACATACATTGATAATATGTTAATAATGACTGCTATGGAAGATGCTTTAAGCAATAAGCAGGTGCATATCTATATCTTAGTGTATATTTGTATCTCTACATAGATATATCTATACCTGGAGATAACAGTCAAGTGTTATGCTTTCTCACTCACTGATTTGCATGATCAGCTCAGCTGGGCAAAAGCAACTGGGGACACTGGCCTCATCTGTTAACAGCTCTCCCTGACAACATACATGATTACCACCTGATCCCCAATGCCACTCTTGTGAGCATGTCTGTGCCTTCCTGCTGGTCACCTGATGATCAATCTCTTTGACTGGTGTTAGTGCACCCACTAATGTAACACAGCTGATCAGTAGACCTGTCCTAACCTATATCTCCCTTTGTGTTGTATGTAGCAGCACAAAGAAGCCAGCAGCCACTGATGAATCTGGCTCAAAATTGCAGGTGTTTTTCAGATGAGCCAAGACTCCACATTTATATCTTCAGGTTTTATGAGGGATTATGGTACTTTTATTGTGTCTTACTGCATTTCCTCACAGAATATTTAACCAGGCTTTCTGGTTAAGTATTCACATGTAAAAACTTTTTGAAGAAATTCTCAGAGAAAAGTCAATGTTAAATTGGAGTCAATATTAGGAATATGCATCGCTAATTTAACTGAAAATAATCCTGGAAGAAATACCAACTGCAGTCATTGGCTACTCCAATCAAAATCGGGCTCCACTTTTTCCCAGATTTCATCATATCTGCAACCAATGACAGGATGTCAGGTCTTTAATGAACACTTCCAATATGACTACTAGGAAATGCATATTCTTGCACTGACCTCTGCTACATATTTTATTTTTGAGTTGATACCTCAAGAACACTTTGAATTGTAAACTGTATAGTCTGTTTTGTTTCTATACTGTCCTTTTGATCAATAGATTACAAAAATTGTTAAGATATACAAATCTAAAAACCTCTTTGATTGCATTTGTCTTTTTTATTGGTCTTAATAAAACAGGCAGTTTGTTGGTAATTACAAACTGTTTAACTAAGCCTGTCTTCAGTCATGCTTATCAAGGTAATTGATTGAAGACTTCTGTATGTCCATCCCTTGTCCCAGTCAAGCCAACTGAAAAATCCCAGTACTTTGTCCATTACCAGCATGCTAAATTGAACTTCAGCCTATGTCATATTACTCTTTGAAGTTATATCACCCTTTGACTTCTACAGTGTCTAAAATAAAAATCGAAAGGATGATACTTACTGTGGAACCCAACCAATTCTATTGCTTCAAAGATTATAGATTATGTAGATTTGTTTTGGAAGACTGGCTTATAAGTAATGTTGCCATTAATGAAAATAATACCCTTCTGCCTTATAATGGGCTTTCTTCCATGTCTAGTCTGCTGTCCTTCTTCATATGCTGTCCTCATACCTAAGAAAAAGGCTTCAAACATCAAGAATTCCATATTCCAAATTCCATTTAAATAATTATCAATGCTATTTTGAATTCTTTTTTTTGAAGCATTCCACATTTTCTCTGCCTTGAGTGTTTATGATGCCGGTTATTCTTTAAGACAAGTCCAAAGAGCTCACTCAATATACTTAAGTGCTCTGCTCTGTCAGAATATCTCATCCTGGCAAATATCCAGCTGGTATTTAATTTAAATGCACAAAACAGAAACCATTATGATTTTAGCTCCCTTCACTCAATTCTCATCACACAAACCCATGTTTGTACCCCAATGCTAATACACAGCCTTCTCACAACACCGTTTGAAATTAAGGGATAGTTAGCTTCAGGACATACCATCAAACTGTAATCCATCTTAAAGCTACAAATTGAATAAAGCTCAGTTTGGCAGACCAGAGAGATTATGATTCATGCTTTAATTTTATCTGTCAGGTGCTGTTGCAGTGCTATTCTGGCTAGTGTCCCAGGCAGACTCCTAAGAAGACAGAACAAACAGCTCTTAGAATACATACAATTTTTTAGACTTTAAAGCTGCATGACTCCTCTTGTATTTGACCTCCTGAAGTTACCAAATGAAGACAAAGTCAATCAATTTTTTCTGGCACTTCCTTGTCGAGCTGCTTCTTTCTTATGTCTGCTATACAGTTAGTTATCTCCTAGTTACACAGGGACAGAGTCTCACCTACAGTTTGAATGGCTCACATAAAGGTGTGATGGTTAAACCAAGCACAGTATCCACTGTGTTCCACTGCACATTAATGAGAGATATAGCTAAAGAGTTTCACATTTCTGTCTCTCTTCTTAACTTGCAATTGTTTTTTTCCAACAAATAAATCCAATTATAGAATTTTTTTCCTTTCAAAAAATTCCAGTACACCTAGAACACCTGAATTTGTTTAAAATCTTCTTACATGTGCAGCTAACAAATATGATGTTGTTAATATGAGCTAGTATTTCACATTATTAATTACTTTATCTACTTAAGTACTTCCTCAAGGATAAGGGAAATGCCTTTACTATATGTTCTACTGATACGATAAAAAGGACATTCAACTTCATTCTTAGCAATATGTATAAAGATTTATAAGAAAATGGTAGTAGCTATATAGATTTGGTGAGACTAAATTTGGACATTAGAGATGTCTGGAATGCTACAGAATTTGTAATTAATTAAAAATAAAAGATTCTAGGTAGCCTTTTCATAAATCCAGTCTTCAGGAAAGAGCAGTTCTCTGATAATGTAATAGATTATGTATAAAGACTTTATTCTGGAAGAGATACATTAAAGTAATTAATGTTATTTATTTTGTAAGTGGTAATGAACAAACTGAGACAGATTTGGTTGGTATGTTTGAAAACATAAATCAGAAACTGTCGCTCAAAGCTGACTTAAAGCTGGTGCTTACAGTGCCTTGATCTCAGGGCTTCTTTGAAGATTTCTTTGTAGGGCTATAAGAGAGCATTCTGAGGGTTAGTCAAGTGTGTGAAACAGCTTCAGATGATGATAACTCTGATGCAGAATGAAACATAGAATCATAGACTATGAGGATATATAAGGGACCCATCTTGATGATCAAGTCCAACTCCTGGCCTCGCACAGGACACCCCAAGAATCACACCACGTCTGAGAATGTTGCCCAAACACTTCTCACACTCAGTCAGGCTGGTGCTGTGACCACTTCCTTGGGGAGACTGTTCCAGTGCCCAGACACCCTCTGGGTGAAGAACCTTTTCCTGATACCCAACCTAAACCTTCCCTGACTTCAGGCCATTCCCTCAGGTCCTGTCACTGGTCACCACAGAGCAGAGATCAGTGCCTGCCCCTCCTCTTCCCCTCATGAGGAAGTTGTGAGTATAGTGAGGTCTCCCCTCAATCTCCTCTTCTGCAGGCTGAACAGACCAAGTTACCACAGTCGCTCCTCAAATGGTTTCCCCTCAAGGCCCTTTGCCATCTTTGTTGCCCTCCTTTGGACACTCTCAAAAAGCTTTATATTTTCTTTGTGGCACCCAAAACTGCCCCCAGAACTCGAGGTGAGGCCTCTCCAGAGCAGAGCAGAGCAGAGCAGGACAATCCCCTCCTTTGTCCTGGCTGGTGATGTTGCATCTCAGAACACGGTTGGCCTTCCTGGCTGCCAGGGCGCACTGTTGAGTCACATTCAACTTGTAATTGTTGTCATTTTTCAAACTCCCTTTTGTGTAATTACATGTCCTTTTGTTTTATATAACAGCCAGAGGGCGGCAGTTTAGCTTGGGAACGGCTTTTGTGTCAATGATGTGCCTTTGCAGCATTAGCCATGCAGCCTCACAGCCATTTGCTGGCTTGAGAGCCCTAGTCAAAGCCCGTGGAGTAGCTGCTTTGTGAAGAAGTCATCTCATCTAAGTGTTCAATTTTCAGTGATGGTGATCTATGATGATCATCTTGATAATTGCAGTATTTTTTTCCATGGCATTTTTAAAGGTTTGAGTCCTCTTAATAGCAGCACTCCAAGGTTCAATAGTCTTATTTTGATATGTTTTTCTTGAATTCTGAAAATTTGGAGAATCTCCTACTTGAACAATTAACTAACAGGAAGAATCAACACTGATCCTTGTCAACTGACAGGTTTCTCTGGGAGATTTCTGCTTCTTCCAGCCCTACACCACCTTTAAGTGCAGTAGGGTCACTGTAAACAGCACTCTAAACCTACAGGAAAAGCCTGAAGGTATATGCCACAATAATTAAAGAACTTAATTTTTCTTTCTTTCTCTCCTTTGTATACTAATTTTGAAATTAATATTTCAATTTTATTTTGAAAAAGAAGCTCTGTAAAACACTTATATTCAATATTGAGTCTACTCAGTCCAGCCATACACATGGCAACAGTACAAGTCCAAGCAAAACGATGGGAAGAGAGGCAAAAGGATGGGAAGAGAGACAAAAGGGTGGTTAGAGGCAATGCATGGTTATTTAGGGATATTGGCATTGCAAATAACCTTAGCACAGTGGCAAGGAAATTGTCTTCTCCTCAGGGAAGAGGCTTCCCCACCTGGCCTTAATTCTGAACCCACACAGACATGTTCTAGTGGCTGGATCTGATCCTTATTCTTTTTTTCCTTCCTTTTTTTTTTTTTTTTTTTATTCTATATTTTGTATTCTATTTAATTAAAAGTAGGAGGAAAAAACCAACAAAAGATGGAAATGTAACACTGGAGCTGGAGGCAGAAGATACTGATATAGATTATGTCATGAAGGGTATAAGCTTTGGCAGAGAACAAGCAAATAATTCCAAGCCAAAAAAGAAAAGTGAGATCTTTTACCAGCACTCCTGCTTGCTGCACTTCTATGACATTCATCACTATCTTCCTTGCCTAGAATAATGTGGAAACGGGAAAAAAGGAACTCATGAGATTTCTGATGGAACTCTCTTACCTCCGAATATTTCATAGTGAAAATGTAGTGAGCTGATATAGAATACCTTTCAAGAAAAAATTGTAATTCTTCTGAATATTTAAGTACCCATGTCTCTGTGTTTTCATGTGCATATATGTAAGTAGTGAAATATGCTTTTTACCACACACAGAAAAGGTATTCTTCTCAAAGACTAATCATCTTTGTGTGTTTTTTTCTGACAAAAGGTTGGTTTGCTCATTCATTACTTCTATTACAGCTGAAAAAAATCAGTACATCTGCAGTATCTTTTCTTCCTACTGATCCCACAATGCAAACACACCCTTTTCCCATTGTTAGTAAAGATAATGCCTGTAAGTCAAATTCTGATCTCAGAGTAAATCTGAAGGAATTCATAAAAGAGGTTTACAGTGAGAAAAGCTGAACAGCACTTTTGATCCAAAGGCAGCTTATGGCACTTGTGAATCCAGCCATTGCAGTAGGTGTTTGTGCGCTGTCTTGAAACCATGTTGGAGCACTGAACTAAGCTTAGAGTTGGAACTGGCTTAGAGGCTTTTGGTACAGGATTTAATTTTTTTCTCTGACAGCCTTTAAAAAATGCTATGTAGGATCAAGGAGCTATGTGACTTTGAGCCATATTCCCTAATCAGATTTAGAATGCTTTAAATATTGCTGTAAATTGTGAAATCTCCTTTGGGCTGCTGTTCTTCCTTTGGCACTAACTCTGTGGGAAGCCTGCCACCTGCATGACACAAAAATAGGAAACTCAACCTCCTGTCAAATTTTAACACTTTAAAGCACCTTCTAAAAGGGAGAGCATCAGTGAAAGTGAAAATTAAGCAAGAGAAGAATGAGACATGACAGAAAAGGAACTTGAAGGATGGAGCAGGCAGAAATAGTAATAGAGAAGACCAGGTAGAAAGACAAATCTCAAACATAAAGAGGAAAAGAAAACAGGAAGTAGAATAAAGGAATACATAAAGAAGAGGAGAAAAAACACAACCAGGGAGTTAACAAATAGCAGAAAAGGAAAGAGAGAGCAGATTAGGAGGGATCAAGGCACATGATGAAATCAAGGAGCAGACATGAACAGATAGCATGGAGAGTAGGATTTATTTTTCTCTCCTAGAGCCCCAAGGGAGCTTGGCTTGCTAATTGAGGTATCTATGTGTTCACCCCTGTAACCAGCTAGATCTTATGCTGGTGTCAGCAAGAAGTGGCAGCAGAGATTTTTTCTGTTTAAAGGAGCCTCAGCAGTACCTGTTCCTTCTCAGGAAACTGGCTCTGCCCAAATAAATCCCCGCTTGGCACAGGGTGTACCTGACACTATCTCAATTCACCTTGATGAGACTAGATAGGGAAAGATTCAGCCTCAAATTTAAATAGTTGATAAGGTCAGCTTCACTTGAGTTTCTTTAACCCTGGAGATCCAAATTCACAGATGCTAGTGAGCCTTGTCTCCCTCTGCTTCCTTTATAGATGGTTCAAGGCAAAATCCGGCTTTACCACTTTGAAAGATTTGCCCTGGAGGAGCCATTCTTTCACCATTTTTTGGGTTGAAAATTTCCACTGGTTCCTCAAGTCCAGACAAAAGGTGTGAACACCTTTCCAGAGTCTGAAGCAATCACCTGGCATACCTTCAATTTAGCATTCGCAGGCAGTTTTCAGTAAATCTCTTCTGTATGAGGTATGATAGAATTAAGTATCAGTATTATTTATTAAAAACCTGACCTATCCAAAATAAATTTTCCTCATTCTAAAAGACTGTCATGTGTGCCACCAAATCCCAGCAAAAGGACCAGAAATATTTAGTGAACGTTGAGAATGTTCTTTCATTCCTACCAGAGATCCTTCACATCTTGGATTACCTCAGGGAGAGGCTAAATGGAAAAAGTAGGGAAACTTCTATTTTAAGAGTTTTCTTTGATGAAGCAGAGGATTTAAAGAAACTATAGACCTGAACAACTTTAAAATTCACTACAAAATCTGAAAGGATAAAGGCTGGGCCCAAATGTGAATGACAAGTAAGCAGTTACTAAAATAATTACTTGATAATTACCAAATACCTGAAAGTAAGTGGTTTGATAATTTCATTCCAGTTCACAGAGGAAAAATATAAAAAATAACCATTATGATCAAATTTTTATTGATCTTACACATGCAGCTACTGCTGCTGTGCTGTAACCTGCAATAGTTCTGTGTACAATCCTCTGTCTTATGAATTTAGAGCCAGATTTTCATAAACACACAGTCAAATTATGGCCCTAGAAAGACTCCTGTACTTAATTACCACTATGGTACTCAAGGTTTATGACAGCATATCCTTGCTGATGTCAGGGCCACTCTAACTGTGCGAAACCTGAAGGATATGGTGATGAATAAACGTTCATAAGTGCTATAGTTCCCTAAAAAATATATACAATACGTTTAGGTCAGGCTTGTACATGCAAGGAAGTGAAAATTCCTTTAAAAGAGCTTTTAGGCTCTCTGACGTTATGAAGTATTCTAGGTGTTATGAAGTATTCTAGGTGTAGTCCCTCTCTGTTCTGGCCCTTTCTAAAGCAGTATTTCACTCTTCTGCCTCCACACACTAGTAAGAGGAGCATGAGTTGTCAGGAGCCACTGATACATCTTTTGACAGCTTGGGCTGCTCCCAAGGCTCAGCAAACACAGGCTGGAGGGGCAGTGCTCACTGTCACCAATCTTATTCTCTTTATTATCAGGTCTGCAAGCAGCTTTTACTTTGCACTATCTCTGATTTTTAAATCCACATCCCCCACCCCCAAGTATCACATAGAAACCCAGCCAGGATTCATGATTTATTATACCTAGCACGTCAAAAAAACCCTCACCAGACAAATTCTTATTAATTGATTTAATTGTATTAATTTTATTTTATCAGTGCAACCCAAGCAAAACAGATACACCGTGCTGGAATAATATACATTTGTTCTAGTACAATTTTATACTAATGTAGTATTTCTTTTCATGAATAGGGATTAAAATGTGGTATATCTACAACATAATGATAATCATCTTTATTGAGAGTTTTTTAAGCTCAAGCAGAGACAAAGTGAATAGTTTGCTCAGGATGCTGATAATGCAGCAACTGGCATAGGTTTGATGTGCACAGTGATGATTCAAGTATTGACTAAATGGCAAGTCTGTATGGATTTACACAGCACCAGCTTGTTCTTAATAACCTCGTATGTGAACACCTTTTTTATGGGAACAACTGTGATTTTCTCTGCAGTAAGAATTTTCACACAATAGGTACTTCGAAATTGCTGCCATCCTCTTTCATATCCTCTTTTATTATGAATAAACCTTTAGCTAAGAAGTCACAAATGCCAGAACATTATATATTGAAACATATAACTCCCACAAAGCTATCAGCATATATAATTTTCAATAGCAAAATCATACTATGAGCATTTCTCTTGTACAATGCCACAAAAAAAAGGTCAATTTTAAGATAATAAGAGACCAAACACTAGCTAGAAAGTGATACCTGATGTAAAAAGATACAATTCATAGCCCATCTCTTCTGATTTAAATATGTGTTTACTTTAGCTCAGCTGAATTGAAACAGGGGGCAAATAATTGCTCTGGAACAACTGTACTAGACAAAGTCAAAATTTAAGGGTATTCAAAATGATGGTTCATTCACCCCTTGTCTTTCCCAGAAACATTTTTAAATGACTGCTAATATTGATGCCATCAATTTTGTCATTCAAACTTTCTAGATCATACACATGTTTAGCAAACATAGATGAGTTTTCTGGGTTCACATGAATACCACTGGATGACAAAATATCTGACAATGGAATTCTCAACTTTTTCAGTTTATCAAAATTAATCTCTTCAGCATCTGACTATTACACACACCTTTTACATGTGCTTTCCAGCACTGCTGCTAAATAATGCCTATCATCACTGTTTCAGTTGCAGAGATACATGGGATGGGTTGATGCTTTTGGTGGTCTCCTCTTGTGCTCCTCTTTGAGGACAGAACAAGGATGCAAGGAAAATAGTCTTTCTTTCCTTTCCAGTGTTATTCAAGAATAGGACTCGCACTTGCACGAACTCATGGCCATTGTGAGTTGCACCATGACCTATACCCCCAAACTTTTGAATGTACCATCCAAATCACGTTTCAGCTCCCAAACTAAGGGTTAGTTGGTGCTCAGGGGAAACAGGCCTAATGCTGCTGGGAAAATATGATGATTTTTAGGCATGATCATTTGGGTGATTACCTTGAAAAAGAAGGTCTGGAACATAACACCTAGAAAGATTACTCTTCTGTTAGGGATAACATTTATTGCTGGCAGTTGCATTTCCTCTTCCTGATTAGAAATGGTCCTCTCCAAGAATCCCGAGGGATTACAACATATCTTGGCATTTTGTAACCATCAGTGGAAGATCTGTTTCCCACAATTGGTATGGAGAAAGTATGCTGTGGCGGGGGAAAGGTCAAGAGAAAGCAGTTGTTACAAAATAATTACTTTCCAAAAATGGGGAAATGTTTATTTATACAATAGAAAGAGTGTGTTGTGGAAAAGAGCACAAGGAGACAGGTTTCTCCACTGCTTCCCATCAAGTGATTTCTACATAATGTCAGGTTCAAGCACAGGTGAGACGCCTCATGTAATTCTGTAATTTTAAACATCCACTTCTGGAGCACTCTTTATAGTCAGTGGAAAGAAAGAGTCCCCGTAAGTGAGAAAATTGTATTCCTGTCTTAGCATCTGATCAATCACCTTCAGCTTGAGCTTGTTTCTCCTGCTGAGAGCTTGGTCTGGGCTCCTAGTTCATGTAGATGTAAATGCAAATGAACCCAGGCCAGCTGTGTGTGTGTAGCATGCCTCACCCTCACATGTGCAATCTGTACTTTTTATCCAGAATTTACAGAAGACTGCATGAGAAGCATAAAGAGATAAGGAAGAAAGAAATTGCAAAAGAGAAAGAAAGGGAAAGAAAGAGAATACAGAAAGAGAACCGTAAGCTGAGGAAAATAGCAGTACTGGAAGCTGGATGTGCATGTAGAAGGAATTCAGGATAAATGGCCAGACACAAATAAATTCTACACAGGTTTCCAATTGCTGACACAGAGCATTCCTAGAGAGACAGAGAAAACTGTGAAACTTGTAAGAGTGTTAGTTCTTTTGCATAAATGTTACATCCTATTTAAGGTGTCTTTAATTGCTTCCCTAATGTGTCAAGCACTTTACCTACATTTTCCCTCTCTATCCCAGTATTTCTAGCCGAAATTTGTCTTGACAACTTTGCCTTCAGAACCAGAAAGTCTCTCTGTTGTCCACTTGCTTAATTTTTAAACACGTCTATGTCTTCACACACTTCAGTCAAACTCCCCTTGGGCGTATTTTGTTCTCGAAATCCCATCATGTCTTAGCAATGCATTCTTAATAGCTTTGGCCACTGAGATGCTGACCAGTATCGTTTCATTGTCTGCTCGCATTCTGCTCTCTACCTGTGTCTAACTGCTGTCTTTGTTATGTACTTAGGACATGTGCTCTTTGTTCTGTTTGCACAGCATCCTGCAAAATGGCATCCTAGGAGTGACTGGGCCCTGGTGCACTGATAATAGAGCCGATAAACACCCGTGTCCTGTCTGAGGGTGCTAAGACGTATGAGAACCATGCTGTACTTGCAAGCTTTTAAGTGCAAAAGCAGCACCTTGCACACTGGTACAAGGCAGCACCACTCTCTTCTGGCTTTGTATTGGTACCCATGGTGTTCTCCCTTAGCGTCAGGCCAACGGGATGCTTTAGACCAGGACTTCTAAACAGAAGTTCGTATTCAGTTTATTCCCGTTTGTTTCTCACTGTAAACTACGGCCTGGAGCAGTTTCTGTGGGAAGCAGCACAAGACAACCTAGCCGCTAGTGCGAGCAACCCTGGGCGCTCACAGAGGGTGGCTTTAAGGCAAGAGCCGCGCAGGTCGGCCG
>VZTB01004452.1:585148-621934 GCA_013397245.1 Thryothorus ludovicianus
GGGGGAGCTGCTGTGCGGCCGTGACAGGAATTGGGGCCGGGGCAGCCGCGGTGCATTCCCAGGGAGGGAGGGAGGGCGGCCGTGACGGGAATCGGGGCTCGTTTATCGGGCGGGGGCGGGAGCACAGCCTCCCCCGGCCCGCGGCTCCTCGGTGAACCTGACCCAGCGGTGCGCCGGCGTGTGTAGAAACAGAAATAAGAAATACCAGGAAGGACATAATTGCCTGCGCAGCCTAACCCTGGAGAGATTGTGCCCCTCTCACGAAGAACTGTGCCCTAGGGTGTGCCTGCTAAAACACTCACCCTTTGAATTTTTTTTTTTTATTTCAAATTATTTTTCTATGAGTTTAGCTTTACCTCATACATAACCCCTTTGTTTGATTATTATCGGTAGTGTTAGTATTCTTTTAATTCGCTTTTCATCACAGAGCATCACCGTGCAGGTTTCCGAGGGCTACAGGGGGTGGATTATAACGCTTCAGTGTTTAGGGAGGAATTGTTAGCTGAAATGCGCTTTATGGAATTGCCTCCCTGTGTAACCCTGACTTCCTAGGAGGATCTTTTCTCTGTGCACCAGTCACAAAGCTTGCGGTGGATGAACTGGTTCCTGTGCCTGCCGGTGGCCTAAACATGTGTGCTTGGGGAAAGGAGGCTTTTTACAAACGAACTTGAGTGCACTTGTAGCAATGCATGCTAAGGGAGGAAGAGAACCTTGCTCTAGAATCCTTTCTTTCCATTACCATACCTATGGGTTAATCCCATCAGCAGGAGAAGTTTAAGTGGTAATCTAGTTGCAATCCTATCAAAAGGCGCAATTACATCCTAAATATTGGTCAAAGCAGTGCTGAGTATGACTTGCAATAAATGTTACATGTTTGAAATTAAAAGTACAAGGTTGGGTCCAATTACTTGACAAAAATTATTATTCTTTATTTCTGAGGTTGGTTTCCCTGACTTCTGAAAAATAGAATGAATATTGAAAGGACTTCTCATAACTTGAATTGTGAATATTTTGAATGTTTTGGTTTGTTTTTGGTTTTTTTAAAGAAAAGGAAATCTGAAAACTAAACGTGACAAGAGGGAATTGCATCTGTCACATATATTGTGGTTTCCAGTTATAACAATGGCATTTTGTTTATATCACAGAGAGAGGTATACAGATTGGTAATGTTCAGCAAAATAAGACTGCTGAATTAATGCAAAATCTTTAAAAACATAATGAAAAAAGCCTCTTTAACATCCAGTCAGTTTGACAAGAAAAGTCAGTTTAAAATTATGTTTTGTTGCATTGGAAATTCAGCTGGATAAAAGCATTGAAACTTAGCAAACAAAAAATGGTGCTTCTGAGAAACAAATATTTTCATTGTCTTCTAGTTTTCTTACTTGAATATTTCACCTTTTAAATAATTTTGCAACAAAATATCTTTTTTCTTTCTTTGGTTTCCACTTTCTCCCTGACAGTGACCTGGTACCTGGTATGCGGACTGTAGTTGATAGGTTGATTTTTGTTTCTCTGCTTAAACTCTAACGATGTGTCCCTGAGTAGGTTTATGGGACTCTTTTTCCCATAAGGTTTAAATGTGTTGCATCTTCAGATGATTGCAAAATCCAGGTTTTTCACATGGTGTGAGGTAGATAAAAGTTGAGGTTTTAGGCCAGGCAGCTTTTGTCTCCAGTTCTGATATATGATTTGAGCTCATAAGTAGACCTTTGTGTCCATGAAGAGAATCGTTAGGGTGCCAGGGAAACACAAAAGGCCAGCTGGGTGGTTGTTTCTTTTGGTTGTGGTTTTTTTTTTTTTTTTTTTTTCCCAAGGTCCTGGAATCCAAGTGACCGAATTATTACGTTTTGAAAGCATTTGTTGATGTTGCCTGTAGGACAAAATTGTTTTCATCAACATCAGGCAGGATAACAATACTACCATGTTTTGATGGCACTGAGAATGCATTATTTATTTATTTTAGTCTTCCATTTTGAAGCTTGATGGTAGATTAAGGTGATGCATTAGCATGGTTGTTGCTGTGCAATGGTTCTTACTTAGAAGCTTTAACTCTTTTTTACTGATTAGAGCTTTACAATGATAAGACATTGTAAAGCTACCTTTTTTTTTTATTCAGAGCAATCTCTTTTTTTGTGTTGAAATGTGTAATACGTGATTCTGCTTATTAAACTTCGTTAATTGTGACCAGATTTGCAGGTGGAAAAACAGGCAATTATGTTGAAGCAAAGTGGATTTGAAGGCCACTGGAGATTAGGTGCGAAGTTGATTGATTAAGACTTTTTTTTTTTTTAATATTGATTACGCACATGTACCTTTACAGAAATATTTTCAGGTACGGATAGGGTTTGTGGGTGTTTTCACTGTTAAATAATCTCTTCTTTCTGAAAGAGCTATCTTTTATTCCAGAGACTAGAAGTGGATTTTGTTCTTTAGTAACTGATAGAATTGTTAAGATTAGTGCAAATAATTTTTACAATTTATTATATTTTATTTCTAGACTGAATTTTCAAAACAGATTAGATCATGGGGTTAAATTAACTTTTTATCTATGACAATATTGCATTGAATGGTTAAACTGGTAGGTCCTTGGAGGGGGATGTCCCAAGGGAAATCCTGGATGCTGCAGGAAGTGGTGCAGCTGATTCCTAAGGTAGCACTCTTTGGTTTAGTACTAAAGCAGTGCCCCAGCATGGTGCCAGTTAGATGTGCCAGAAATCAGATGTAAAACTAAGACCCTATCTGCTAGATGGAAATCCCTCTAACTTCACATCTACAACTATTGCCAGATGTTAGTTTGGTAATGTCACGGAGGATCTAAATTCTCCATGTACACGTGACTTTAGCGTTTACTTTCTAACCTAAATTGTTCAGTTTTGTTGCTTGGGTACTGAGAAATTACTATGTTCCTCCTTATAGGGTACTGCACTGCATATAATAATTTCCTACATGTGACCTTTAAGACACTTTGAAATCTTCCTAGATGAAAGATATTATATAAATGTAAGGAACATAGGAGTGTAATAATTACTCCTTTCTTGAACAAATCTCCTGCTGAGGTTCATTAGAAGCACAAGTAAGGAACACTGAATGGAACCCTAATGTACTGTGTTATAGAGGGAACTGGCAGAGACCTCTATATTTAGGTTGCCTAATAGTTTCCATTATAAAGAAATTTTATGACCTTTTTGAATAGGTTTGTTTTTTGCAAAAGCCATTGTAGTTTGACAAGAGGAAAGGTCCTTAGGCTAAATAAGTGATCTGATTTCCTTGCCCCATGAAATTGTTTAAGTTTTGCTGAGATGAAATAATCTGAAAACCTTCATTCCTCCTCTGTCACTCGTTGTACTAAAAAAGCCCAGGCTGGAACTCTGTAAAAGCAAGAGAGGCAATGATAGTATGCTGAAAACACAGAAGAGACTTACATGGCTCCTGGAGAGTTTTACAGGGTTGCTGTACTTGGTTTGACTTTGACAATTACTGCTTTGTCAAAAGTAAGTTGCCTCCATTGGCAAGCTACCATTTCTTTCCTTCTGTTCTTCACGGCACTATCTGAATCGGGAGTACCAATACTGGTTGACCTTCAAGAATTGGGCTGGGTCCTTGGACAGACCTTAGAGCAGCAAGTATTTGCTCCCAGTTTGTCTGTCCTTCAATAGATGTTTGGATTTTGCTTTCCTTGCCAACTAACACCATTAGTCACTGTAATTTAGATGCGTTGTAAAGCTGAAGATAAAGAGTTTGTGTTGCTGGGAAGAAGTACACAAGAGGATTGGCATTCCCTCTAAAGGAGTGCATGTTTCCCACTCTGCTGCCTTCTAGGTGGCTGCATTACTGCCCTGTTGTCACCTCTCTGCTTCAACTTCCTCAGAAGTGTTATTAATGCTCTTGTTATTCAGTTAGCAACAGCATCCACATTTAAAATTACCTGTCACTTTGCTTTCCTTCATGTGGTTTTTATGCATATGGTCTGATCTCTAGTTGCAGGATCCTGTTCTTTTTTTCATGCTGTTACAAACCACTTCTCCTTTCAGTGTGAATGATGAGCATCCAGAGCAGTGTAGTGAGAGCTACAGGAGGAACTGCAAATACTTCCTTTTTAAACTTTGAAGTGCTTGGAATGATATTCTGTATAAACAAAGGAAAGAAGGTTGCAGGCACATGCAAACAATTTTCCCTTTTCAGACTTGATAACATTCTGTGATTTTTAAATTAGGAAAAAGGGCCGGATTCCAAAGGATATTTTCACTAATAGTGTTCTCTTAGCTAGAAATAGGGGGAGATTTGTTATACAGACATGTATTTTATGATTGTTATGGTTTTATTTGATTTTTTAGAACTGCTTTCATTACTTGCATTCAATTCAATAAAAGTCTCGTCACTGAATCTGAGTCTTGGTGCATGCTGTTCAAGCTTTTCCTTTTTTGACTCAGGGAAAGAGAGAATAAGGAGATGAGACAGGTACAAATGACTTCCGTGGGTTTCTCTTTCTTTTTTTTTTTAACTTGGATTTAGGGTGTTTTTTGAGGGATTCCTATTTGATACATATATTGAGTGAGCTCTTATATGCAATATCATTTATAAAATAACCCCTGAAATGTGTAGCCAGAATGAGAAAGTCATGCTTAGTCAGGATGAATTTTTGTGCATTTGGGCTCTATACTCTTAATACCCTTTACTGCTGGAGTAGAGATAATATATAACCAGCCAAATGGGGACATGGCTTCTGTGTTCTATGATCTGTTGATCTTCATCACTGAATTGATCCTTTTCTCACAGGCTAAGGTATTAAAAGCCAAATTTAAATCCCACCAGACACCTAAGAGTGTGAGATATAAGGAACTGGAATAGAATCCTTTTACATTCCCTTGGTATTTGGTCTATGTTGCTTGACTGTGCCTGAGAGTTTGGCTGTCTTAATGTATTTTATAATCATATCTGATGATTTCCTTAATATGAGATACAGGTCTCTACTTGGAACTGCCATGAGTTTGTTTTGTGCTTCGAGACTCATAAATAAAATGTTTAATTTTTTAACTTGGATATCAAGGTCATTTTTCTTCAGAAAACATGTGCAATGTGTTTAGTCATGTACCATCTGGATGTTTATAAGCACAAATCAGTTACATTTAATCAAATCTGGTATTTGTATTTCTGTTGAAATGCAGTACTGCTGAGGACAGAGAGTTGGTACTTCTCTTGTATATCTGGTTTAACACGTCTGTTTCACAACAGCTTGTTAAGGACTCTCCTGCCTTCCAGAGCAGCCTCTGCGTGTGCACATGCGCGGGCGTGTCAGGGGAAGGCTGGGAAGGAGAAAAGAGGAAGAACTGCCTGTCATGCTCATTTTACAAATACATGGCTGAATCAAGCTCAACAGACTCAAGAGCTGCTCGTTACTTGTGGTAGTTGAGAGAAGGAAATATTTGCAGGAATGAAGTGAGTGGAAAAGTCATATAGGGCTTAGTGAAATATAGGTTATATATTACAAGTTTTATAGTTTACTGTTAATACTAAGTTGTGAAGAGGAGCTAGAATAAATAGTTCTCTTTTGCTCTGTAGATAGTCGTTGAGTAATTGAGTCATTCTGGATTTCAAGTCTTATTTTTAAAAAAGAGTTTTTAATAGTAAGCTTTGAAATTGTTTAAGAATTTATTTAGGAGTTGTTTTCCGTGGAAAATATAGTGAAACTTAAAAAATTCTGCACACATCAGTTTCAATGTTATAAAACAATGGATGAAATTTATTGATTAAGTGGCTCTGTTAGATGCTCCTCATGAATGTAGCTTGTATGGGCAATAGAGTGCAATGGGCAGCCAACAAAAAGAAAATCAAATCTGTATTTTAGAAAGGAGCACAGAGAGTGTTGTTGACTCTTTTTTTTTTTTAAGGTTAAATCTCATGTTAAATCTGTGTAGTTTTGAACCTGACAGTTACTTTAATTCGTTGCTCTACAAAGCTCATAAAAAATACTAATCTACTTGATCCACTACAGTCTGGTATCCTTTTGTATTTTGTTACTTAAGTAGGGCTTTTTTTCATGAAATCATGAGGCCTGCTTTGCTTTGTGCTCTTTTTTGGAATTCATAGTTTTCATTTTGAGTCGCCTTCATGCAGGATTGTCTTTTCAGATAATTCTCTCAGCTTGATTCTTGTTCTGTTCCTTATACCTTTGTCCAAAGTATAATTAAAAATATTAAATAGTATACCTCATTATAAATGCTACCCCATAGATACATGTAAATGTATCTACAGATGGTCATTGGGAGCTATTAAACAAGCAAACTCAAAATTTGAACTTCGTTCTGCACATCTTTGTCCTCATCGTAGTTTAGCTTAAGAGGGAGAATATATTTTTGACTATTTGCAAGTCAAGACTGACAACGTGTATTTCTTTTCTCCTAGTCATCAGGACTGCTAATCTATTAAAGAAAGAAATTAGACTCCCAATTCTTAAATAATTTCATTCTAGTAGCTTTCTGAAATTTGAGTTAGATTGAGGTTTTTATTTGCCCATCTTATGATTTTTTTTTTCCTTTTTTGTTTCTTCTGCATTACTTGATAACTTCTTTCGCCTTTCCTGTAGTTCTCTAAACATTTTTTTTCTGAGGATGAATTTCATTAGAGGCTGTTGACTGCCATAAATAACATTGAGTGGTCTACTTCTTATTCTAACTTGAACTTATTCTCCCTTGTTTAATTTGGTTATATGGAATTAAACTTTTGTGTGGGTACTGAAGCAAAGAAGACTTTATGCCATCTGATATTTGCTTTCTTTCCATGATTGTGTATTTTTATATATGTAGCTTTGCTGGCTGGTTTTTATTCTCTTTTTTTGGGTTTTCTTTGGTGGAAATGTCATCTCTGCTTTTAGTGCCACTAGTGATATTCTTATTCTATATGTCTTTTCTAGGGAAAATTGTATGTCCTAGACTAAAAGCTACTAGGAGTTGAATAAACATCTAAAATAAGATGAAGTATGTTGAAAGAGAAGATTAGCTGGTAAAAAGAAGGCTCTTGTATCACTTTTAAAGTGATGAGAATTTGCGTTTTCTGCCCCTAACTTTTTATCCAGTTTTTCCTTGATTGCTGTGACAGCCTGCTATGCCTGTTCCTATTTAAAACTTGATAGCAATATCTGTACTTTTCATCTTGAAAGTCAGGTTAGGACAGTATCCTTTGCAGAACATTTCCTCTGAGTATCAAATGATATCTTTTTGGCTCATACAGTCAGCTATAAGATACTTTTGAAGTAGACTAGTTAGAACAAAATACTAAGTGTTCAATTTTTTATACTTCCACACAGTAGCTTATCCTGGTTTAAGTAGGACAGAGAGATCCTGAGGATTGTCTGTTCTCTGCAGTGCATTCCACTGGTATGTGCTACACTGCAGGCTTGAACTTGGAGAGTTCAGCTGCAGAATGTTGTTGGGAGGCTTTTGGCTGGCAAGCTTTCCATCAGAAGTCAGATTGAAGACTAGAAGATGTGACCTTGATGTCTGCTGCAAGTTTTTTCTTGTTTTCTTAGGAGTTGAGGGGTGGGGAGGAAACAAGCAATTGGAAGTTTTCCCATTCCAACTTACTGAAGGTTTGGAACCTATCTTTAAACTTCTCCAAAATGCTTGAATATGTTTTTCTCTGTACCATACAGCTCATATGATAGTGCCTAGTAGAAGAAAAATGTGTGAATGAGTAGGGGTTTGAAAATTCACTATGGAAATAGTGTTCCCAACTCTAGAAGCTGAAAAAAGTTGGTTTGGCACATGCAGTGAAAGGAAAGTTATTTGTTATGGCTATCATTGAAATCTGTGATTAGAGTCATGCTCTAGAAATTCTGTAATTGAGTAAGAAGGATAAAAGAGAATGTGAGGAATCATTCTGTGGCATCTGTTTAGATTAATATACATCTTGATGAAGAACATTATGGAGACTTGATTTTTTAGAGTAAGTGTGTAGCCTTTTTTCCTACTTAAGGTGGACATCTTTGTGGGGCTGGCTCTGAATGGAAGAAGTTTCTAGATTGCTGCCAGCTTCTGGGAAGATGGTACCAGCAGTGCAGAGCAGATAAGATGGGTCAGAAGCAAGCTCCTTCCAGTTGGATCACAAAACTAGCTGTACCAAGTATTGGTCCTGTTCAGTGCAATGACTGTGCTGCTGCATCAGTGTGATCTTCATATTTTGCATGTTTTTTTTGCATAGGTGCAAGAGGGTTTCACAGTTTCTGCAGGAAAGGGACAGAGAAGCAGCATGAAGGATCCTATCCATTGTGGGATTGGCATGTGGAAGAGGTCACTTCCCCATGAATCCCAAGGGTCTAGGAGACTGTAACATCTTCTTTCTCTGTAGGCTCCCAAGTTCTGCCTCCTCAGGGTGTTGTTAGAGGAAATTGAGCTTCCTTACCCCTGCTCATATGTAGCTCATCGTCATCTAGGAATCATAAATTATTTGATACCAATATGTTTCTAAAGCAGGGCATTTTCAATATAGCTGTCACACTGAGCATTGGTGCACCACAGCCTGTGGCATATGGTGAAGAATTCTAACAACAATATGCAAGAGATTGGAGCCTTTTAACTGGTTGTTGGAGAAGTAATGTTTGATGGCTGCTTTGAAAACCATCCATGAAGATAAACTTTGCAAAGGTCCTGCTACAGATACTTCTTAGAGCAGGCTGTTGTGCACTGTACCAGTTGTTTTTGGGAGACTTGCTGGCCTCATCTGTTAAATGTCATCTGGAAAATAGGGCATTCCCTTTAAGGGAATGATTAAATAGGGACACTGCCTCAAGGGGTAGTTTCCTGCACATTTTTACAGTGACTGATAAAACCATATGGGTCATGTGAGTCTATTCTAATTGAATCAGCTTTTATTGAAGATGGAATTGCTAGAAATGCACCGAATGGATGAATTCCAGGTAAATGATTCATGCTGTAAAACAGCTAGGAATAACAATGCACAAATCAGAGCTGTGAAAGTTAGGATGCCAATATACATGGGGTGTGTAGAAATTGCATTGCTACTCTGCTATATGCAGATGGATCCATATGTTTTCTCCTACAGACCACTAGATCCATTGTTTGCACTGTCATAATTATTCAGTTGCATTATTTGCGGAGGCAGTGAAATGGCCTGTTAACACTCTGGAATATGACAGAAGTAATGGTAATGAGAAAAAATAATTTTGGATAGCAAAGTGTTGAAGGTGCATTTAATTGTGAACTGCTTCAATGTAGCAGTAAAGACTGGTTTCTCACAAGATGGCTTTGTGTGGTGATTAGTGAGGGCATATTCATGTGACACAGCAAGCTGAACGTAGTTTAATCTGATAGTTTTTATTCTATGAACAGCTTAATAGAGTACTGATGACTGAGGAAGAGTGAGTTGATCTGTGTCAGAACCCAAGGACTGCTTCTCCTGGTAGTGATTTAATTTAATTGCTAGCAACTTGTACTTGCATTACCAGTAGGAAATATTTTTTTTCACTTTTCACTTGCTTTTGTGTAGAACACAGTTGGCAAGATCTAACTAGCCACAGCATTTGTAATACTACTTAATATACACAGTGTCCCTGATGATTTCCTGTTTGCTTTAAGCAGTATCACTGATGTACTTAATAGTCACTGATGCAAATTTTTTTTTTTTTTTTAATTAGGAGGTAAGTTGTGGCTTACTGGAACTTGATCTCAAAAACCAGCAATAGTAATGAAATAAAGGTTTGTGCTGGGTTTATGGTGAAGTTGAAAAAGCAACTTCCTTTGTTATGGAATATTGTTTGGCAGAACCTAAAAGCTCTTGTACAGGGTGCTGCAGAAAGAGATTGTGGGGAAAAGTTAAATGTAATTTTAAAAAGCAAATTTTGCTTATGTATCAAATGTAGATGAAAATGTTAAGTTGAAAAATTACCTGATAGAAGAAAATAAAGTCTGAAAACATTTTAGCTACTAGTCTGCAGATATATAGAAGGATATATTAAAAGCTGTTGTGCATTTTGTGTGTACAAATGCTTGACAAATCTCTAATTATTTGGGAATTAGCATTTTACATTTGACAAAAATAGTCCCTCTACTACTGAAGTTTAAAAAATAGTGCATGCTTTTAAGTGTTTACTGTCAAACTAACACTTGAAAATTTCATTGTCTTGAAGCACAAAGAAAGGTCAGTAAAAAAGGTAGGGAATTTTTTGCTTGGTTTCTGTGCAGCCAGATTTCATATACTTATCTGTACTTTAATGGTACAGATTTAAGATAAACTGGAACGGCCTAAAATGTAACAGTTAAACTTTTACCTTCTTACTTGGAAGTTTAGTAAGACTGCCACTCTCTATGTGTCAAATTGGTTGCTGATTGGCAGCATTATTACATTGGGACAGCTAGTGCAGTGCCTCAATACAAGTATGCATGTCTTGGTTGTAGTTATTTCTTTCTATATTGTAAAGAATTCAGGTAACAATTTCTTGACTCCTAGGAAATTCTTTTGCATTTTAAACCTTGAAAAGCTTATGATGCGAAATTTAATTTGGTCCTGTTTATTTTATTCAACACTGTCAATACCATTTCAACGTCTGTACAGATGTAGGCCTCAGCCTTCCAGCATTTTTTGTGAATTTCTAGTCTTGAAAAGAAGAGCAGTCTCATTGAAGTTAAGCTCTTCAGAGGCAGATGTTAGCTCAAAGCAAGGAAGAGTCAGGTATCTGTGTATATGCTTAATTTTTAGGTGAATGTTTAGGTAAAGTTTCTTACGTTTTTTGTCCTTAAAACCAGTTGCATTGGGAGGGAAAAGACACTCTGGAAGGGGCATAGATACAAAAATCACTAGTGTCAGTGATACCTGTTTTGCAGAAAGACTTCTGAGAAAGAGTGAAAACATGCCTGAGGATTTGGGAATGTTAATTACTTGCTTGATATAGTAACGTGTTATCAGCATATGGGGGTGAGAAAAGGGAGGTAACCCTCAGAAAAACCTGGCTAAAGCTGGGAGGAAAGTTTATTGGCTTCTTAGTAAGATTTACTTCAAGGTAATGTGTTACTTTGCAGAAACTGAATTTGAAATATCTTTCATTCTGGAGCCATTTAGACATTCTGCCATCTAAATCTGCATCATCAATCCATCATGGAAAGTCACATTCCAAAGCTGCTGGTTGCGACCTGTTCTGTGATCTGTTGAGTGAAAAGCTGTCTAAGCTCTATTGCAAAGTCAGAGTTAGATCTTTGCATAATTAATGTCTTTTTGGAAATGCACAGGAGGCTTCCTTCTCATACTCTTAATATTGCTACAATACTCAACCATAGTGTGCCCTGTAAAAAGTTACTGAAGTAAATGCTGTATAATTGCCCAAAACATTCATACCTATGTGGAGGTGTTCTAATATGTATTACAGGGGAATTCATTCTTTAGAAAATTTGCTACTTAAAGCCACTTCTTCACATCCTTCAGTTTGTTTAAAAAGCTGCTTACTGTAAAATCAAGCCTCTTTCTATTTGTCTCCCTGTATATATCTGCTTGCTTTCAAGATTAGGAATGACCTTTTTTTTTTAAATTAATTGCTCTAGTAACTGTGTTAAGAGACATTTGAGAATGTGAACCTTAGAGAAATGAGGACGTGTAGTGGGAGGGGATTTGAGTAGAGACTCAATGTGAATATGATGATGAAGTAGAAAGTATATGAAGATAAGCTTTTCTTGAGATTCCAGTAATGACTGGAAAAATGGAGATTAGAGTATTACTGTGGATATCAGATTTCTATTAGCCTCTTGAGACATTAATATTTAGGATAGATGAGAGTGGAAAATGATCTTCAAATAAATTTTAAGATATTTAAAGCCTGTACATTTGTATTGCGAGATGACCTAGAGTAGTAACGAAAGAATAGAGTAGAATTTGAATGACTCAACTTTGCTCTCAACAAGATTTTAATGCCCTTAACTGTATTCTGTTTAGACTTTAAAAAGACATGTATGAAACAAACATCAGCAAATTAGGATTTTTATCAGGGTTTGGAATGTTTACAAGGCCTTTCTGAAATCATTGCTAGATGAGGGAGTAGCAAAAGCTGGTGGAGGAGGAATACTAGTGTATGAATGATGCTGGAATTCCATTTGAAAAAAATATTAGCTGAGTCAGCTCAGTTAGAAACAAAGGAGCAGATGGAAAGGAAAGTCTGCAGGGCACAAATGAGAGAAAGATACAATATCTTTACAGAAGGTTGCTTTTTAAGCAATTGTCCTTCCTAAGGAGTAAATGAAGAGGAAGGTGGCATTCAGGAAAACTTGAGATCAGTTGGAGGAGCTGACTGATTTTCTCTGAAGCACAGTGAGTTGTTCTAGGTATTTTTTTCCTATGAGCTGGTTAACTTTGTTCTTTTATGCTTTGCACAAAGATACTTACGTGGGAATGCCTGACTTTGATTTTAGAGTTTCTACTATGTTAGAACTATGACAAGTGTTCTAGGTTTAATCCATAATGCATCAGCATGCCCTGTGTTTGCAATGCAGCTTTTGGAATGGTCTCCAAGACTTTCCCAAAGGGACACCATAAAAGAAGTCATATGTGGAAACTGTAAAGGCAGAAGCATTTCTTTTTTTTTTGATGATTCTATTCTTTAGCAGTCAACTTCATGAGTTTGACCAAAAAGGACATATATAAATAGATTATTTACTACTTGTGAGACCTTTTGACTATAGCAATGTTGCTAATTCCTGTAAAACACTGGAGAGTAAAATTCAGGGCGCTAATTGACTAGACTCTAAGTTTCCAAAGAATGAGTCCTGTCATGCCATGCTAGTGGGACAGAAAGAAGCTGGTGTTCAGAACATACTGAACTCATTGCCTAAGCACTGTGCAATGAGGGCTTTTCATTTTTGAAGAAAGAATTCTATGACGAAGGCTAAGATTAAATCAGTCAGGTTTCTGTTACAGATATTTCTAACTTCTCTTTCTTGAGGAATAAATCTGCTGTCTTGAACAAAATGTCAATGTCTCCCTGTAGGGAAGAGAAGTGTAGATAAATGGTACTGCTTAAGGATTTAGGGTTGCCTTTGAATAAAACCTCTTTATGTCTCTGAAGCTAGATTTGGTTTGGTGGTGGGTTTTTTTTTCCAAGAAGTGGAGAAAAGGATGAAATTAATTTGCAAAGTTGAAATTTTGAAATATATATGGTACCATGTAGAGATTTTACATTTAAAAAGGTGTAAAATATAAAGAAATACCACAGGCATTTTTTTTTTCTTGGGAGGTGGGGTTTTTTTTGTGGGGGGAAGGAAAACGTGGTAGGAGATAAGATACTGCTGATCAGTCCTGAACTGTTCTGAGGAATACACAATTCCAGGTATTAAATAGTTGCTTCTTCTGTTTGATAATATTGTCGTGATCATAGGGGTCTTTTCCATCCGAAGTAATTCTTTGATTCCATGATATTACTTCTCTCATTGAATCCTGCTGTCCTTCAAAAGGTAACTGATTAGTATTTGAAAGAGAAACTTGAGTCCATGAACCCAGAATAAATCAATACCATCTTGGGCAGCTAGGACATAGCATCCTTCTGTAGGAGCAGTGTTTCAGAGACAATTTCTTCCTGATTTTTAAGATGGGACAAGATGAGTTTAATAGGAAACCAGGAAGTAAAAGGCATTTGTAATTAAAATTGTACCAGTCTAAGAAAGACTGGACTAGATTGTTCTCTACTTATTGGAGGAAAAGTTTGGCAAATAAGCTGACGAAAGCCCAGTAGCAGTCTTAAGTATAAGGCCTAATGTGCTATTTTAAAAGTCTTTAGATAAGTTGCATGTGTCCCTAGCTTTAGAAAACAGATAATTTGCCACCTGAGACAGGATAAGCCTCTGGCAAGAAATATTGGCCTGAACTGAAGCCAGGAGGTGATTGGACTTGAAAACAACATTGGAGTTAGATAATTAGTAAAACTGTAATGGGTGAGATTGGAATAGAAGTTTAGGTAGAAGTACGACTGATGTCAACTTAGAAGAAAGATAACACTATCTGAAAGGAAAACTAGGTAGTAGAGAAGGGGAGATGCAATATTCAGAGATGTGATGTTTAGAGATCTCTTGGAAGCTCAATAAATCAGCTGTTTGGTATGGCTACAGTGCTTAAACCATGAAGTTCACCTCTGGAAAGAATAGCTAGCTCTTCTGTAATAGTGTATGCCTTTCTTAGTGTTCTCCTTCAAATGACTAAAATGGAATTACTAGGTAAAAATACAAAGCTTTTAGGGGCTGGCTAAATAATATGTATTGTTTTTATGAACACTGCTGTTTATAGTTCTGGATTGTTCAGTTGTGGTGGTCTAATAGTGGTCCAGTGATAGAGGCAAAAATGCTTATAATCTTAATGCAGAACATTATAGAGCTTCTTTCTAAACACCAGCTAACTCAGGTTCTCTTGAATATTCTTAAAGAGCAAATTACCATAAATATAAAGGAAAGGCAGTGTTAACATCATAGCTACTTAATCTATAGCAGTGTATTACAAGGAGTCTTTAACTGGTTTTGAAAATGAGTAATTTAAAATGTTGTGTTTTGGCAAATCATCAAAATCAATTTCCTGTTACAGGGATAGTTTCTCTTACTTTTATCTTCCCTGAAATAGCCTTTTCTCTATGAATTTATTCATGCTTGAATGACATGATTTAGCTACCACTAAGCAGGAACAATTCTATCAGTGTAGTGGAGTTATCTGTGAGTGTAGTAGAGTTATCTCCTGACACTTGCATGGCTTGTGAAGTGCTTGGTTGCAGTTCATTAGCTCCTTTTGAGTACCTGGGGAAAAAAATTGAACACTTGAAAGGCATTCCTAGTGCTGAGAGATGAATTACTTTTTTTCTTGATGTTTTTAATATAGGAACCTTGAATGTCTCATTTAACAAATTGGGATGTGAGAAGGAAGATAATAAAATTTAGAACAGAGGTATAACTGTTGCTATAGAAAAAATTCACAACAAAAAAGATGGCTGATTAATGGAATGAATCTCGTCATAGCAAAGCCACATAGAACCTCTTCAATTTTTAGTGCATCTTCTAAAATATCATTTCTCTGTGTTTTTTTTTTTGTCTTTACTGACTTTTGTTCCTAGTTGTGAGGATTTTTTTTCAATCTCATTTGTTTTATGGTATTAGGAAAAAAGTTCTAAGCCCTAGGCTTAATTTCCCAGCTGTACTCTAATAGAAATTACCTGGTTTGCTCTCAGGAACTGCAATCGTTATAAATTGAGAACTTCCTTGGCTAAGATTGTTTGTTTGTTGTTTTTTTTCCCCCTCTCTACCCCTTTTTTCCATAATCATGGTGTTGTCTATACTCCTGGGAAACAATTCATGGTGTGTCAAGTTCACTAGTGTTTTAGTTCATAAGTAACATGTCTGATCATTCTCTCAGGTCACTATATAGTAATGATGGCATTGTCACTTGACTGGCATGACAAACTGTATCCCTATCTCCTGGAGCAATCTTCAGTTCAAGACAGATCATCAGTTTTCTTTATACAACACAAATATTTTCCACCTGAAATTATTAGCTTGTGCATCAATTACACCTTGGTGGTTCTTGCTCAGTTATGAACTGCTGTGACAAAAGTTTGGAAAAAATCTGAGACAAGCTTTCTTGAAAATGTCTTATGTTGACCTAAAAATGTCCCTGTTGACCTACACATTTTAGTCCATTGAGTCCATTTGAGTTTTTCACTGCGGGCTCAATACAGCGTGTGCTTTGCAAGGTCCTTGTGCTATAAGCTGGGTGGTTTTCACCAAAGGGATTTGTTCCTTTTCAACCCTCCATGAGTCAGCCTAGGCTCAGTTCATGAGTGGGTAAGGGGTTAGTCTAGTTTTTATCCCAGAGTTCTGTTGTATTGACAAGTTATTAATAGTCTTTATTTTGATTTAATTCATTAAGAACTTACTGTGAAGATTCGTATAACCTCAGCTGATTTATATTTGCTGTCTTTGCCACACTTTGTGAATTCTTGTCATTTGGCTTTCATTCTGTGACTTGAACTATTGCAATCATTACTGAAAATATAACTTGTTAATGGGAGCTGCCTTGATTTTCTGCATTTGTTATTTTTCTCATCTCTTCACCCGAGCAAGAAGTGCCAGTAGTGTGATCCTGTGGGTTAGGATAAATAAGTATATGTGTGAGCTGATAGCTTATGTTGCTTTAATAACAGTTTTGTATTTTCAGAGTATCACAGTGCATATAATTTGTGCTTTTTCTATTTTAAAAAACCTAACATCACAATCCAATTAACAAAACCCAAGACCCTGGCAGCATAAGCATTCTTTGGGAGAAGAAGTGTACATCTTCAAAGTCTTAATAACAGAAACTTTTTTATATATCATGACTTGACATTTCTTAATTCCAAAACTGCAGAACAAGTAAATACATCTGCAATGGAATGAGTAAAATGTTTCATTTCAAACTAGGATCGTTGTATTCCAATACAAAACAGAATAAAAAATTAATCCATTTCAAAATAATACTTCAGAAAATGTAAAAATAATAAACTGTTAAAACTCTTTTGCCTGCTGTTGCTCTTTTCACACTGGTTTTCAGCTTGGATCAAAACTTGGAGATGAAACCTTCACTGTGTATACTGATGGCATGTGGTCTTATGTTTCTATTGCCAGCTTCCAAAGTATATGTGTTCTGACAGCCATATCCTACTACTATTAATTAGCAGTGTATTTTTTTCCGGTGAACAACATGGTAAAAATCATACACAACATGATTTATTATTGCCTCCAATAAATTTGTTTGAGCTGAAAACACGTTTTATTCTAAAAGGCCAACAATTGCTTTAGCTGTGATACCTCAAAAAGGTCAGCTTTTTCCTTTTTGTGGTATGGATTGTCTACTTCTGTATTGGAGTAGACTCAAACCAGACCATTTCAGCTTTTGAAGGGGCTGGGAGTGGGTGGTAAAGTAATTTCTGGAAGAACTGTCTTTTGGCGCTCACTCTGATCTCTCTGTCTGGATTTGACAGCTGTGACAAGAGGGCACATTGCAGATATGGTCTCTAAATCCTGTAAAATAAAAAAAAGGGAATCTCATTTGTTGATAATGCAAGTAAGTGAAGCAAAAGGCTATAATGAGTTTAAATTTTATATGCTGTCTTAAAAATGTATTAGCAGCAAGATATGTTTAAATAATATTTCTCCTTAATGTGATGGTTAATGTTCATAACTGAAGTGTAGACAAAAGTTTGAGACTTGCAAAGTCTAAGCATTATGCATGTCTGTATATATGTGCACACAGGAAACCTCGGCCTGTCTCTCAGCTGGTTGCACAACAGGTTCCTCAGCAATTTGTGCCCCCTACACAATCAAAGAAAGAGAAAAAAGACAAAGTAGAAAAGGAAAAAAGTGAAAAGGAAACAACAAGCAAAAAGAACAGTCATAAGAAAACCAGGTAAAACATTTAGAAACTTTTGGAGTATTGATAAAATGTGATTTACAAACAAAAATAAGAAAATGTTCTTTGATTTTTTGCTGCTTTCTAAGTGCTGTGGCAAGCAATTAGATTATGTATTGGTGTGAAGTTTTATTGGTTTAGGCTGTATATAAAATACGAAGAAGACCTGCAGTGTGTAATTGTGGCCAGAAGATGGAGATCAGCTGAACAGTAAAAGAAATACTTTTTAGGGGCTATTTAGGATATTGTTTTAAGGGTTTATAGAAGTATTTTTCATACCATGCAAAACTGTTGATAGGCAAATTGATGATATTAATCTCTGGAAAAAAGAGGGGATGGGAGTGATTAGTTTTCATGCAAAATAGTAGTGGGAGTAGAGAGAACCAGTATCAAACTGTAGATGAGTAGGGAAAATAACTTGATTACTGACAGCCTTGTAGAACCCTTCAGCTTTGAACAGCAGAATAGGGCATAAATTAATGTGACAGGACAAGGTACGTGTATTACCTAGTGATAGAAGTCTCTGTGCCACATTTGGGATGCTGAAGGACTCTTAGAACTGAAGACATGAAATATTGCAGTGCAGACAAGCAGTTGTTAGGAGGGAGGGTGCAAACTGCTAAACAAAAGCAGCAGATTTAACCTTTAATTCATCATAATCTAAGCATAAAGTAATTGTGGCAAGAATGCTGTGTCAAAAAAGCTGAGAAGTACATAAGCCATGTAGTCCAAGCAAATGTGGGAGGAACTATTGATTGGATTTTTTTTTTTTTATTTGGATGCATTCCAAAATAGCCCAGCCAAGAAATATCCTTTGGGATTAGTTATGCAGAGAAGTAGCAGATGCTTCTGTTGTGCTTGAAATAGGATCATTAGGATCAGAACAAGGGAGGGGACTGAGAGTCAGTAGAGAGCAGTCATTAGGAAAGTCATGGTAAGGATTAAGGACACTGAGGTGTTATTTCCTTTCCTTTTTTCTTTTTTAAATACTCAAATTTACAAACTTACCTCAAGCATTTGATGTTAGCATAGTGAGCTAATTAAGAATTATAAGTTGAAATATTAATGGGTAAATTGCAGTAATACAGGAAAAATGCAAAAAGTGAGATAGAGTAAGGAAATTTGAAAAATAATTCAATAAAACCTTGGACTGAAATACCAGTGTTACTTTGCATTAAGAATTGTGGGTTGTTGTTTTTTTTTTAATGCTTCAAACAGTTAATTTTTTCCAAGAATTGTTTCACTAGATACAATAGTAAGTTAAGAATGCTTGATTAGTTAAGGCAGATTTTTTCAGTATTCTTTGAGAAAAGGATATAACCTTTTCTTTTTGCCTTAAAATATGTATATTATTGCTGGAAACAACTATAAAAATTTTCATGCACACTCAATTTAATTAATAAGCTCCAGGTATAGAGCACTTGCACAAGTTGATAATTCTGCAGTTTTCTCTTTATTCCCATGATGCAGATGAACAGATTTTCAATTTTTTCTGAGATGCTTCAGCCTCAGGGGAGCATGATGTCAAAGCCTGTCTCAGTTCTAGTGGAGAGGAGACATCAGTTGTTTCAGCTGAAGTGAAGGGTAACCAATTCTACTTCAAACAAAGTTGCTGATAGGGTAAAGGTTAGAGCTTTGCTGTTATAACACCTGCAAACACATGATGTCATTATTTTATTGCAGCTTGAGCCACTGGTAGCTGTGGAATCAGTTAAATGCACAAACTGTGCTGTTCACAACTGCTTGTTTAAATTCACCCATCTAGTACCAGTTTTTCAGGTTGATCATGGGAAAGGACTAAATTGAAAGTACTTTATGGATGTCACTAGCAAAAATATGATGGCAAAATATAAGTCATTATTCTTTAGTTCTTTTTGTTGTTGTTGAAAAATCAAGCAGTTGAAAGATTGAATGAAGAGACTTACTCTGTCGACCCTGTATGTAACATTCATCTCTGCATAATTTAAAACAGAGCCTGTGCCAGGAATACCAGAGTTATACTGTGAACACAAAGTCCAGTTCAAATAGTACACTTGTGGTCCTAATGAGGTTTTAAAATGAGATAACACTTACTGTCAGTTAACACTGTCTATGCAGTTGAATTCAAAAGACAGACACCAACATCTTCATTACTGAACATCATTTTCTACTTAGAATTGTTGCTTCAGGCTGCTGCAGAGATGGATGTTTCCCTGGATCAAATTTATAACTTTGCGTAGTCACAATAAAGAAAGACTTGGGTTTTAAAAGTAAAAACCTTCACATGTGCAGCACATACCTATTGCTGCACAGTGACATTATTCAAAATATCAACTTCTAAATAGTTTTATGAGATGGTAATGTCTTATATTCAACTATTTTAATGTAAAACATATTAGGAAACACTCCACCATTAATACTTCTGGCACATTGTTTTCCTACGTATTGCATATTGCAGAAAGAAGTCTTATATACACATGTTCTCCAGAGCTCCTGAAAAGTAGGAGAGAGACAAGATAATAAGATGGTGTGTGTGCTTTTAATGTGATTATTTGCTTTATTTAGGCCAAGGTTGAAAAATGTGGATCGAAGTAGCGCTCAGCATTTGGAAGTTACCGTTGGAGATCTGACAGTCATTATTACAGACTTTAAGGAGAAAACTAAGTCACCACCTGCTTCCAGTGCTGCTTCTGCAGATCAACACAGTCAGAGTGGTTCTAGCTCTGACAACACAGAGAGAGGAATGTCCAGGTCATCTTCACCCAGAGGAGAAGCGTCATCACTGAATGGGGAATCTCATTAAAGTTTATTTCCTCCAGTTTCTTTAGTCTCTTCAAAACATGCAAATACATAAGTTCTGTCACCTGTTACCACATTTTCATGACAGATTAGTCATGCATAATTGATGTGTCGACTGGAACATAATGCAGTTTAAAAAAAAGGAAGAAAAGAAGTGCAGTAGAAACAATAACAGCATTAAGCTGAGTCAGAGAAAGTTTAGGTTAGATACCACAAAAGGTGTTTCACCCAGAGGGTGGTTGGGCACTGGAACAGGCTCCCCAGGGAAGTGGTCACAGCAGCAGCCTGACAGAGCTCAAGAAGAATTTGGACAACACTCTCAGATGCGTGCTGTGGCTCTTGGGGCTGTCCTGTGCAGGGCCAGGAGTTGGACTTGATCCTTTTGTGTCCCTTCCAACTCAGATTATTCTCTGATTCTATAGTAATTTAAATGCTATCTACAAATGCTTTTGAAGCATCTTCAGACCAACTTTTTAATCTACATATGTAAGGGTGCCATGAAAATGTGGTTTGAATGTTCATTATGCAGTGTTATTGGTATGTCCATTTTCACTTTTAGTTTAGTGAATTCTAACACAACTCTTGGAGTCTCTACTATTGGCATGTACTGAATTTAAATTTTTATAACATAGTTCAAGCTGCCTAAATATGTATTATTTGAGAATTGTGAAACATAGTTATATGTATGCAAGTCAAAGATCAATTTAATCAATTATTGCTGCAACAGAATTTTCATAATTATTATCTTCTTAAAAACACCTGCTGGTACTTGGTGTGGTTAAATAGGAAAAATGTTATTAAAGAAAACATTTGTATGAATTTTTGCCAATGTTTGACACATTTTACTAGATTACTGTTACTGAATTATGTTGATGGTTTTACCAATATTTTTTGACACTTAAAACACTTATTGTAATGTTTACAAGCAAAATAGAAAACACATTCTAAGCATTGATTAGCTAACCTTGCAATTCAGGTGAAGTACTGCATTGTCGCTGTACACTGGTATTTTGTGTTGTGTAACAAATACTGAACCTCAGATCGTGATGCATTTGGCAAAAACTGTTTGGAAATATGAAAGTTTGGAAAAGCTTTAAAAAGAACAGAATTGCAGTTCTCATTTCTGCTTAATGCTGTTTCCTTGCCCCAGATTTTTCTAGTGTCACATAGTCACTTGTCATTTCAGTACAGGAATATCAGATGTTGCACAAGAATAAGGAAATAACAATTCTATTATTTTTTTTAGTTTCTGAATCAATTTCTTTAATATTGAATTGGCCTATTAGAATATATTATGCCATAAATCATTTGAAAAAGACTCAATATCCTACTTTATGGCATAAACTGTCAACATTTACACACTTAGCAATATACTGATAAAGAGCAGAACTATTTACAATACCATCTGGTATTATGTAAAATTACCAATAAAATATTTTTGTGAATACAGATTTTGCATTTTTGTTTACAACCAATAAGTGTTTTGATACATACATACAATTCATGTATAGATTTTAAATTATATATTCTGGTTCAGTACAAAAGTCCATTTAGCTCCTTCTAGTGAGGTAGGGCACTTACACTCCTGTGAGCCTTTTCTTTTTCATTCAAAGTAAATATATTTTTAAGCCTATGTGAAAGTTGGATGGACTTTCTCTGTAGTGAATCCAGCCCCAAATTATTACCCACATATGATATGTCTTCTTAACAGCTTAAAACAATGGATTTTTGTAGCCCCTGACAATTGTGATGTTTGGTGGTTTCTTGTAGTAATGTATTTTTCTGTTTTTAATGCAGTACTTCTACAGGCACAATGGTACTGTTCTATTTTGTAAGATGCTAGTTGTGAAATACAGTTAGTTGCATAAAATGAGAGTCTGATGTGATATCTGAGAACATACATACCTCATTCCTTGGTGTTGCTGTTTAAACTTTTTAGACATCAAATGTTAATTATAGGCTATTTCAGATGGATAACTACTGACCTGTTTATTATGTGTTCTGCTTTATCTTAGTGAATAGGATGTCTGTTCATTGCTGTTACCTGGCCAAATTTACTATCTGTAAAACAATACTTTTTAAGGTCTTAAATGTTTTTTGGGCCAGGCTAGTGTTCAGAATAACATACACTAGTTTTTAAAAGAAAAATACATGCTTCTCAACTTTATTTTTTTATATTTTATTTTTAGGTGGGACTATTTGCAGAATATTCTGATGTAATGGATTACAAAAGAGCTGAAACTGTTTAAAGTAAGCAGTTTAGGGATAGTAAATCTCATTGCAAGAAGTTTTATGAAATGTGTTTCTAATTTGAAATGTAATGAATGCTAACACATTTCAGAATTCTGTGCAAAGAAATAGTAATCTATTACCAGTAATTCACTAAATGGGAAATGTATTTTTATTTAAGTTTATGTGAATAAACCACCCAGCACTGCCAACAAAAGGACTCTATCTTCAGAATTAAGTAGCCATTTGGTTTGGAAGGATGGATGGAGTGGATTTTACTATGATCAACTGTCTCTAGAGTGTAATCTCAAAAACGTCGTACAAGTATGGTTATCAAAAAGAAAGCAAAAACTCTCATTGTTCTTTATGGAACAAGACATTGAAGAGCAATTTCTACTGCAGGTGCTACAGAAATCAGCTAGGATCTGAAAAGCTGTGGTGGTTTTAACTGAACTATTAGGTTGCCAGATTTTTATTGCAATGATGCTTGTTTTAGCATTAAGCAAAGTTAAGTTTTTGCCTGTTGGTGATTAAAGGGATATGACAATACTGACAGCAGAGTAGACAAATTCTAAGCAAAATACTGCATTTGACTCTGTTCTTAATATAATTTAAATGAACTTCACTTTCATAATTTTTAAATAATTTTGACTTGATCCTAAGTCCTTTTTTCTAACTGTAAATATATTTAAAAGCATCTTTACTCCATTTATAAAACGTGAAAATTTAATGTTGTAATGTGTTCTGGTTAGCTATTTTTCTCTGTGATTGCTCTCTGCATAAGAACTGTTATTTGTTAAATCTATATATGCACCAGTCTTCAACAGCCATGCATCCTGGGATGTTCATGAAATGGTGGCCCCACAAAGACAAGTGTGATAGTGTTCCATGTAAATGAGTTCCTTTATGTACTGATTGATTGTCTGGTTTCAGAAAGGAAAAGGGGGGAGAAATGCGGGAAAATTAAGTATAAATAGTTCATTGATAAAATGTACAGTAATTCAGTCTCTTATCTTCCGAACTTTGCCATTAATTATAGGTGGTACAAGAAAAAGGACAAATATACAGTTGACTGATCTCTTTCTCATGAACTTAAATCTATGTATTGGAGATAACAAAAATTATTCTACTCAGTAGCAGGTTGAATTATGCCATATAAAATCTTGATTGCAACAAAGGAAGTAGTAATAAATAAGTTACATTTTAAAAAATTAAAATTTTTAATATTAAGAGTCAATAACTAAGAATATGACTGAAGTTTTAACCTGTTATGTGTTTATCTAGATAGTTGATGTTTTGGGGCATAGATTGTAAAATCTCAAAATAGCTTGATTTTATAATTTGTGCACTTTACTTTTTTTTAATATTAAGTATAGCACATTTTCAAGTAGCCATGTGAGACAGTGCTTTGTAGAATTTGTTCTATTGGTTCACTGTAGTGTTTAGGCAAGTCTTCTAAACTTCACATCTTGCATCTTAAATTCTTTACTTTTTTCCTCTCCTGTCTCAAAAGCCTGACAGTTTCCTAAGTTTTGCTGACTGATTTTACTTTTTTAACAGGATTGATTTGGCATGGAACTGTCTATTGTGTACTTTTTATCCAGGGTTCTTTAACTGTATCTGTTTGTGGGTTTTTTTTTTTTTCTGTGACATGCCTTTATTTGTCTCTTTTCCCTACTAGGAAGTCTGGGTATACTTCATTCAAAATCAGAAACTGCAGGGAAATAGAAAGGCATTTACATTCAATTTCTCCAAAGGCAACAGCAAGTGCTATACTTGTAGTAAATTTAGCCTGTGCTTACTCAGGAATAAGATAGATAAGATAAAAAGTTAGTGCTGGTTTTGGCTAGTGAATGAGTCAGTCAAATATGGCACTTTGAAAATGTGTAATTCTATCTCCATGTTAAGATCTGGGTGTGCTGGAAACATTGTTTGAGCTTCTAGAGGTTTTCCTAACCTGAAATTATGCCCAAACTTATGTCAGAGCAGTCTCAGTTTGAAAGGTTAAAACTTGGAACTAGCAAAACTGTACAGTAAAATCAGTCAAACTGTAGAAGCTCAGATGATTTTCTTACATGCTATCAAAGTTTTAAAAGAGGAGAAACTGTTAAAAGAAACTTAGAAGACTTGTCTAAGACAACAATCAGAAATTGAGCTTAGCTTGACATCTTAAGAACCCATGTTTTAACAAGAATTAACAGGATTTAACCACTAATTGAACTCGGAAGAGTACTCGATAAGTTAATTACAAATCAGTGCTCTATAGAAATTATTGTAGCTTTCTGTCTAGAGTGGAGTAAACGGTACAACAGCAAAGAAAAACTGCATGCTTCCTGGAAAATACTATTATCCAGCTGCAAATGATGTTTACATGACTTTCCTAAGACATTATTATGCCAAAAGATTGTTAAATGTCCATGAACAACGCCTAGGCATCCAGGTGTGTCCCCCCTACCTAAACTGTACCCTTAGATTCACACAGTGAAAGAAAATGCAGTGAAAAAACAAATTAGTTTCAGATCCTAGAATCTTAATAATGCAGGAGCTAATTACAGCCTCTATTTAACTGCATTGGTAAAAATTAATAAAAACAAACCACCACTGAATCACTTTAATGTATTCAATCCTAATCTTGCCCCTTTTATTATGGGAGACAGATAAAAGTGATCAGAATGAACTTGCTCTGCCTGCTCATGGCAGATTTTAAGAGCAGTTTAATGGGCACAGGGAGTTTTAGGCGTACTTTTAAGAAGTTCAGCATGGAAGATGAAGGGCACAAGCATATTCCATAGCTCTTTATTATTAAGAATGATTACAAGGGATTGCTGTCCCATTTGGAGTTTCATAAAAGACAAAATTGTAACCTTATCCAATCGCTCCTTGTCCCATATGTTCAAAAAGAAAATTACCATAAATAGTATATAATCATAAAATAAAATACTGTTCAGTTATAGTATTCTAAAAAGTAGTTCCAAAATGTTAATTATTTTGTAGAAAGTATGGCATATCTTGGCAGAGGGAAGACTATGTTTTCAGGATCTGGGCCACCTGGAATAATGTAGTTTTTGATTACACTGTTTTCTGTCATGGTTTAACTCCACCTGGCAAGTAAGTATCTTTGCTGTAAGTAAAGAGCAAGTACACTCTTGGGGTATTCTCCCTCCAAACAGTGGGAGAGAATCCAAAGAGTAAGAATCAGAAAACTCGTGGGTTGGGATAAAGACAATTTAACAGATAAAGCAAAAGCTCTACATGCAAGCGAAGCAAAACATTCACCATTTCCCATGGGCAGGCAGGTGTTCAGCCATCCCCAGGAAAGCAGAGCTCCATCACAGGGAATGGTGTGACTGGAGCAGACAAACACCATCCCTCCAAACATCCCCCTCTTCCTTCTCCTTCCCCCAGCTATATATGCTGAACACAACCCCACACGGTCTGGGGTGTCCCTGTGGTCAGCTGGGTCAGGTGTCCTGGCTGTGTCCCCTCCATGTGCACCCCCAGCCTCCTCACTGGCAGGGTGAGGTAAGAAGCAGAAAAGCCTTGACTTTGTGTAACCTCTGCTCAGCAACAGCTGAACTATCTCTATGTTATCAACACTGTTTCCAGCACAAATAAACACAAATCCCTTGCCAGCTACTGTGAAGAAAATTAACTATCTCAGCCAAAACCAGCACATCTGTGTATAAATACTGCTCTTGGTCAAAACAAAGTGAACGTGCTTCCTCAAGCTTTTAAGACATGTAGCTGTAGGCCACTGGAGCTCTAATTTACAGTGGAGTTCCTGAGAAAATAGCTGAGGAAAAGAGACTATTAATGTATTTTTTGATAACTTGCTACATGCATGTAGTTTTCTTCTTTGGTATGAAGAAGCAAAAGGATTTAGATAAAGGAAATAAATGTAACCCAGGCTAATGAAATGTGGCTCTTTACCCTCTTCCCAAGATTACTAGATTTTACAAACTGCAGATTCTGTTTAGTTCAAAGATAGTCCCAGGTATTTGTCACTAAAGAAGGATGGAGTTGTTCAATCACTTTGCATCTGTTAAGACAAGTGAAGGGTCAGGCCAATTCTACTTTCTGAATACCCACTTTGGGAACACAGAGATCTAATTTGCCATTTATATGCATCTAATATATAACTGTCATCTGTGAATAATCTATTTCAAGCTAATTCTTTGCACACAATAAATAAAAATGCTTCAATGTCAAGCCCAATTCCTGATGGCACAGATCTCTGAACAGGAAAATCTGGCATCTGACTGATCATCTCTTCTTGTAACAGCCTTCAGCTATGAATTAATCTAGGCAATGGAAATCTCTTCAGGTTACATGTATTGTCATTGCTCCCACCTCCGAAGGAAACAACATTCTGATTACTGATTCCTTCTCCCTTTTCTTTTATTTCTCTTAAGTAAATATATAGTATAAGTGGATGCAGTGAGTTTGAAGTAATTTTTTTATGTCTGCTTTTCTAAGTGGGGAATTTGACTGCTGTTCCCAGTTCTTCAACTATAGTTTAGTGTCTTTAAGATCAGCATGGTCATACAGAATAATGTGGGAACTTAAAGGTCAATATCAGTTTTGTCACTGTTGTCTTTGTTTCTATATAATTGACTACCTGAACAGATTCATTCTGAGCATACTTAGTTACACTGATCCTGTACCATTCAAGCATTCTGTATGAGGTATCCAGCGTTCTGGGATGCCAGTTGTCTGCAAATGGTATTATGCTATGCTGGGAGGCTTCCAAATGTGGCAAAAAAAGCAAAATTCTTACTAGTTGATGGAGGCAAATATTGCCAAGTAAAACGCTTTTAGTCCCCGCTGGAGAAGGAGATCTGAGGAGCATACACAGATACTAAGTGCTTTCTCTGCTTTCCTACAGAAAAGTAGGAAGCTTCTGTTTCTAAAATTTCAAATACCTTCAAAAATCCTCAGTCCAACACAAAGAGTAATAAGGAGGGGGAAGGAAGAACAAAGAAAATGTATTTTCAGAATAATCCCTAGAAGAGCCATATAATGGCTTTGTCTTTTTTTGTCTGTTTAGTGTTCCTTTCTCTGTGTACTGTATTGGAAGTAGGGAACACATGCTTCTTAAAGGTGTGTTTTGCTTTGTAATTCTTGATGGCTGTTGGTTGAGTGACATTTGGCCTAAAGATGTAGGGTTTTGTGAATTAAATAGTAAATACCATGAATATTTCACTCTTGCATACGAATTATTTATTGAAAGGGCAGAAGTTTTGATGAAAGAGTTAGGAACAAAATTAATTCCTCTCATACAATTAGCTACTACATAATTTTAAAGGATCTAATTCCTGGACTGCTAAGAAAAGGATAGTTTTGTGTTGCAAGGGTGATATGAACTTAGACTAGAATGGATGTGGCTTCTGAAGAGTTTTGTGGCCAGTAATTCATATGGCTGTTTTCAGTGATTATTCCACAACTTAACCTGTTAATCTTGAAGCATTGTTAGAGCATCCTCACAAACAAATCAAAACTACCAACAGTACTGTCAGATGCTCTTAAAATTTACTAAGTGCCTTACACAGAGCATCACTGAGGCGATGATTCAATTGCAAGGAAGTTTGATAAAAGATTTACTCCTCTGTTTGAAGTTAGAGGTTGTTGGTTGTAACCAAGGTGATGTTCCTGGTTATACACACTAGAATCCTACATTTTATTGCTGATACAAGTACCTAATGAAAAACAGTCCAGAAATTTTTGAGGCTTTCAATTTGTAAAACATCCATTCTTTGGAGATCTTTTCTTCTAGCCAATTGTGATGGTCTACTGGAATATCACAGAAGTGAATACAACTTGTGAGTATTTCTGTATGCTTTCACATTTCTCAGTTTCTCAGTCAAGGACAGTATTACCTTTCTTGGGAAGGGGTACCTAAGTTGGTTTTGTTCATAAGGATTATGTTTATCCAACTAGATTTTAAGGGTTTTATTATTAGAAAAAGGGCTTGTTACTTTGAAAATGAAAATCATACCTGCCAGGTGTCTTCCCCAAAATGAGTAAGTGCCTTTTCTGTTCTGACTCTTAGAAGTATTTACTTTGTCAGATTGAATCTGAATGTCCTGGATAAACCAACTATTAAGTACTGAGTGTTACCAATGGCTTGAAATCCTTTCACTGAAACAACAAGAGACAGATTGTAAGCCACTCAAATTGTTTTGAGACCTGATGTTATCAGAAGTTTTATAACTGCTACGAGTAGTATACTTCTAAGAACAATGTAACTTTTCAGGAACTTGATAATGATAGGAAATAAATATTTATTAAAAAGAAGTATATTAAATAAATATTTATTTACCAGTTTGAGTAAGAGAAAATGTTACACCATGGGGGCAACAGTCTTGCTGTTAGCAGTCCTGACTACTTAATGGAAAGTAAAACTGAGGCCCTGGACTCTAACTATAAAAAAAGGGTAGTATTTGGTGAGAGATTGGGACTGTGAATCTTATGTCCACATTCTAATAAATAGTTAATAAAAATAGTTTTTCCTACCTAAGTTTTTACCAATTCTCAAGCAGAAAAGAAAGCATGAACAGATATCACAGTAAGAGGCCCTCTGGTTTAATTGGTGCTGCTTCTTATCTCTAGTGGATTTTTTTTAAATTTTTTTTTTAAACTTTGCTCAGGACTGGTACAGCTGAAAGTATATTTTCCCTTCATTCTTAAGCCTAGACTTTGAATGGAGTTTCTCTGAGACACTTTTGTAGTGAAATCGTATTCCCTACAAACATTGAAGACAAAAATAAAACATCTCTGTGAATGAAAGATCTTGTGTGGTTGTAATTTTTTTAAATATACACAAATTTAATATAAAAAATCTAAAGGTACTCTAAGAAAAACATAGTGTACTGATCTACTTAAAAGGTCTCTGTGTAGTAGTCAGAAAGTACAATTTGCATCATGAGATGCTACACATTTTCTGTCTGATAAACTGTGTTCAATTCCAGCTTAGCACTCCTTTAAAGATGACCATACATTGCATTTAGACAAGCGTATAGTAACCCATTGGGATACTGCCTCCAACTGACCTCTTCCTGACCTCAGTTCAAAGACTGGAGTAAACAATTTGAAATTCTGAAAGCTTGGCAGGAAAGCTGAGGTGAAGTGTCTGGAAAGAAAGACACAGAAAGAATCACGGGGCAAAGAATATTTTTTTTCTACGATAAATGTTACACAATTAATGATAAAGAAATTATTTAAAAATTTACATCCCTATAGTTATTTCATGTTGATGACATATTGTTGGTTTCAGAGGAGCATAAATAGATGTCTTTGATGCCTAGAATAGTGACACACATTGAAATGCCTTTCCCAGGAATAAATTAATACTTCTTGCCTGACAAGAAAGTATTCTTGGTGGAAACTAATGTAAGTGGACTACAATCTTGACTGGCATTGGTGATGCTTAGGGTGTGTTACGATAAAATGGTAAATAAAATTATTAAATTGTTCAGAACCCCTCTCTGATTTTGTTATTTTTACTGTCTAGGAGAAAGTGCAAGAAGTACAAGTGGGCAATTTGGGTATAAACAACAGTCTGGGAATTTGATTTCAAAATGCCAAGAAGCCTCTGCTAATTTATTGGCAGAGATGATTCAGTATTGCTTTTGGTTATGATAGAAGTTGAGATATTCCTGGGAGTTCTGCTTCTGAAGCAAGAAACTATGAAAGCATCCATGCTTAGAAATTAAAGTAACAAATGAGGTAAGAAACTCAAGATGGGGGCTTTGTCTAATCTCATTGTATATAAAAAAACTACTTTGCTACTGAAGCAAGTTATAAAACAGTGGTCTCTGTGGGTTCTCTCAATTTGTCTTCAGTTCCACAGTTCTCATGTTCAGTTCTCTGAATTGTTTGTAATTTGTGTTGCTTTGCAGCATGAGGCAAAGGTCCTACAAGGCATTCTTGAAAGAAGCTGATTCTCTTGCAAAGACCATCAGTTTCCCATTTGTGTATCAGGTACCTGAGGTGTCGGCCATGAGTGTGGGACCTCATCCTTGCTCCAAGGAGGCAGCATATGAGGCTGATACCTTCTTGGGTGCAGAATGCTTTAAATGCCACTCTGTCAGTATTGGGCAGAGGGCCCCAAGTGCAGGCAGCAAGTGTTGGGAAACTGTTGACATAACTACCAAATTTGGTACTGTCAGAAATACTGACGAAATTGGTATCAGATACCATAATAGGGCTATTGTTGGTAATTAAAGGAGTCTAATTTAGTCTTACTTACTCATCTATTTTGCAAGAACAGAAGGGATTCAAAAGAGGAGAGCAAGTTGTTAAGCCCTTCTATCACCCTTTTATTCATTGCTTTCCACTATTGACTGTTCAGCGAGACTGCTACACAATTATGGGTCTGAAGATCAAAACAAATTTCTTAAATTCCACACAAATGTTTTGGCGGCCATGGGAGATCACAGCATTCCCCTGCAGATATGGGCCTGGTGCCTGGAGATAGTTTAGGACAGTGTCCAATTTTATTTTACCCTTTCTTGTCCTGAAAAAAAAGGAAGAGTAAAAACTAAATTTGTAAAATTAAAGGGTAAAGATGGGCAAAGGAAGGCTGAGTTATGCATAAGTACAATTCTGAATTAGCATAACTTCAAATTATTTTGGGTGTTTCAGGCTCAAAGTTCAACACTACAGAATATCCCGACTATTCACTGTCTCTGCTGGCACTGGTGCAGCAGAATGGTCTGAGAACAATCCAATTGCCACCAGAGATAAGGCAGGGTAATGTCTGCACACTCCAGGGCATGCACAGGGCACTGCAGGGCAGTAGTTACTTCTGTGAGCTTCGGGCATGACCAAGGCTGTCACCAAGTGTTCCAACTCCCCTGCCATGGGTAGGGACACCTTCCACTAGACCAGGTCGCTCAGAGCCCCATCCAACCTGGCTTTGAAAAGTCCTAGGGATAGGACATCTACAACTTCTCTGGGCAACTTGTTCTGGTGTTCTACATCTTCATAGTGAGTTTTTTCCTTCTTATATCTAACCTAAACTTACCTTCTTTCAGATTAAGGCCATTCCCCCATGTCTTACCAATTACATGCCCTTGTAAGAAGTCCCTCTCCAGCTCTCTTGTTGGCCCCTTCAGGTACTGGGAGGCTGCAGTTAGGTCTCCCCAGAGCCTCCTTCAGGCTGAACAAGCCCAGCTTTCAGCCTGTCTTCACAAGAGAGGTCCTCCAGCCCTCAGGTCATCTTCATGGCCCTCCTTTGGACTCAGCAGGTCCATGTCCTTCTTACGCTGGGGACCCCAGAGCTGGACACAGTACTGCAGGTGGGGTCTAGTGAGAGTGGAGTAGAGAGGCAGAATCCCCTGCCTTGCCCTGCTGGCCATGCTGCTTTCATGCAGCTCAGGACACGTTTGGCTGTCTGGGCTGGGAGCACACACTGCTGAGTCATGTGGAGCTTCTTGTCTAGAGACTGATTTAGAGACAAGGATATCACGTGGGACAGTTTCAAATGTTTTGCACAAGTGCAGGTATATTAGGACATCTCTGCATTTCCCTCATCCATCAACATTCTAAGCCCGCTGCAGAAGGTCACCAAATTTGTCAGGCACAATTTGCCCTGAGGTAAGCCATGTTGGCTGTGACCCATTTCCTCTTTATTTTACCTGTGCTAGGTGCAGTCTTTGGAAAATTTTAGACGTTGTGAAGAAACAAAAGCCCAAAATAGAGAATCCCTTCTGGACTGATGTTTGGGAGCGCCAAATGTAGAAATCTTTACAGAAAAAAATAACACAAATAGTGAAAAAAGATAAAAAGAAAATTTTCTTTTTGCTCCTAGAAAGTATTCATTCTCCTTTTTTAATGTAGTAAACTACTAAATACTGTGCAAGTTTACATATATAGATTATTGATTTAGAGCATGAAATTTGAACTTCCTTAAGAGGAATGTTACAAATATTTTGACTATTGTTTAATAACTTACAATTATTCACAGAGGATCTATTAAATAAATTTTGAACTATACTATTGAAGAAATAATTGATCCAAATTAGAAGAAACTAGAAAATTTGCAAAGTATCACACCACTTCCTAAACAGTTTATAATTCAGCTTAATTTTGTGCACTATTGTCCTAGATTTTTTTCCTATTTCCATTGTCCTTGGGTGTTATTGTGATTATCAACAATAATTGCAAAATACTTTAAGCTCCTTCTTGAAGCAGGTTGAATGCATTACAATGCTAAATAATGAGAGCTAAATAAGAAAGGAATGAGGGAAGACAATAATTTCATTATCAATAAAAGTTGATTTTGAGAATTTTTGTTAATATTTTTATACATTAAGAAATTTGAAAGGGTAGATGCAGTAAGAGTGGAGGGCAGTTGTACCAAACTAAGTCTTTTACTTAAAAGGTAGTAGGCAGGGGAAAAAGTGGTATCTGGCAGCAAGAGAAAAGGTCATTGCCCCAAGAAGTTTGATGATGCCATACGTACAACACATGGCAGTCAAGCAGTTTCTTCCTGCTTACCCAGCCTTGCAATTGATCATAGCCAAGTGCTGACACTGCAGCTTGTATGAAAGGGCATGAGAACATCAAAGAAAGTGTCTTTGTCTTTGGAAAACCCTTAACTGGTCTGCATACAGAGCAGTATTGACACAAATCTATCAGCACAAAATCTTATGCTTTTCCAGCTTAATTAATGGTTAAATTTTGTGAAAGAACAAAACCAGGGGAAATTATACAAATGCCTCTAATTAAGACTGTTTTTATTTTTTTTAATTTAAGTTGATCTGATTTATGTCTTGATCTAATGAGTTGTTAGAGTGCTGTTTTCCTATTCTGGCTTACAGTGACCGCACTTATACCCTTATGAACACATTTGCAGAAGTATTAGATGATGATTCTTTAAAAAAAATTGATTGTCATAACAACAGTCAACACCTGTTGTTTATTAAGATAGCTTTTTTCTGGATTTGAGCTATTTTCTGGACTTAGTAAATGGAATTGAATACTAAAGATACAAAAGTTACCAAGGCTAAATAACTAAATTCTAGCTAAGAAAAAGATTTAAAGATTTAGAATCATTAATAAAAAGAGAGAATCTTGCATCTGATTGTAACTCTTCATGTCTTAATTTAAGTCTAGCAGGCCTTGTAGCGTAAAATGTTACATATTGTTCATAAACTATTAATGGTAATAAAGATATATAATTATTAATCTTTAAAGAATACATAAACTGAATTGGGTAATTATATACCATCTGATAATGTTTTTTTCCTCAGTGATACAATTTAGGTATGTCATTTCAGTAACTTTTGCTAATCTTCCTTACTCACAAGGACAAGTTTGTAGTAAGAAGCATTTTATTTTACCAGACCAACTGATAGATTAAATGGGCAGATTTTGCAGTGTGAATAAAAGCCTTGTCTAAGTTTAGCTGTTTTTTTCTGCCCAATAGCAACAGAGAACTTAACAAAGATGCTTTCTCTCTGACCTTGCTTTAGTTATATTCTTAGAGCACTGTAGATGCTACAGATACATTGTCATTCATTAATTATTCACATGTTATTGAACAGCACTGAATGAAGAGAAGTCCTTAAATTCATATTTGGGTAATGACATGGTTGATAATAATTTAAAAAATTTTGTCCCTATGTCACCTCTCTTTAGCACTCCTTATATCCCTTTCTCCTCTAAGAGTATAATTTCTTCTTCTGAAGCATGACACTGTTATTGCTACCCATCTGCCACATTCATTCTCGGTGCCACTATAACACCCTTCAGACCTCATTTTCCCTGGCTGAAACACTGTTCCATATAAAAGACAAGTGTCACACCTCAGCAGGGAATAAGTGGTCTCTGCTTTTGAGTTTGCTGTCAGTAAATACTCCACTGTATCTGTCTACTCTGACTCTCATGTCTTAGGTCAGCAGGTAGATACGCAATGAGAGTGATGAACCTGATTTTGAGCACAAACACAAACCCAGGGAAGCTGAATGGCAGGTTGTGGCAGAAAGCACTGAGGAACACAGAACAGAGGGGCAGAAAGCCCAGCTAAGACCTTGAGTGGTGCTTTCACCACTCTTCCTGCAATGCAAGCCAGTAATTCTTTTCAGAGTTCTTTTTACAAATCCTCTGCTATTTCATCTGTGACTCTCCCATCACCATCCTGCCATCTTTGGCTCTGATTTCTCTTCATCCTCCCTAGTTCCTTACTTCTCTTGGATTCTATGTTTTGGGTTTTTTCTCAGCCCCAATTTCCCTGCTTGTATCTCTTAATAATCATCCCAGTATCTCCACTGCAAACAGAGTTGAGTATCCCATATTTTCTGAGGGCTACCTTTTCTCCTAATTTCATTTTGTTTTGAGAAAGAGGTTATCCTGACAGAGGTGATGAACAATTTTGGCATTACTCGACTATTTAGGCCAAGAAAACACTTATTGGCTAAAGAAAACAGACAAACACTGCTGAATGCATGAATGCCTTCAGATGATAGATTTGCTGGCATCAGCTGGCATCCTGTTTTGCCCTTCTTTCAAGCACAGCCAAGAACAGCAGTAAGCCATGGCTCAGGTTTTATAGGCATTCACATGTAACATGCATCCTTAGACCACAAAAGCTATAACAGAACTATTTTTTTATGGTTTATTGGAAGTGGTGTTGCCATGTTTCTTAAAATGCAGGGTCTTGAATGGGGATATTATCACTTATTTTAAAAAAGGATGTTTCTAGTCCACAGAAAAAAAATATAAGCCAAATGCACTGTAAGGACAAAGAAGTAAGCAGAATTATTCCAAAGCAGTATTTTTTTAAAACCAGTGTCAGAAGCTGAGGAAGCAGCACTGAATGACTTTAAAATACTTACTTTGGCAATAGTGTAGGTTAGTTAAGCTGTTAGGCCTTTGCTCAGTGGTCTGGGCTAGAGAGAGACCATGCACTACTGTGTTGGATTCAGCTGAAACCCAACTAATATTTCCCCTATCTAGCAAGACGTACTGTCACTGTGGGACATGCAAGGACACACACAGACACTTTCTCTTGAGAGGCTGAGACTATTTTATTAAACATCTGACTCCACATTTTATAGTATTTCCACACAGACCAGGGATTGGAGAAGAAGGCTGACACCTCTCCCATCCCGTTGGTCAAGACAACTGTCCATCAGTTGTTTTCCGCACCAAGAGAAAGTATGAGAAACAACCTCATCTTATCAAAACAGACTTTTGAGAAAGACACTCTTGTGTGTGAAAAAGAATCTATGAAACTAAAAACAGCGAGTTAAAAAGTGCCTCAAGAAAACCTGAAAAATCAAAACAACAACATACAGCTATTTTCTGTTCTACCACTTCCCAGACCTACATTTTGTTGTCCAGAAGCATGACTTGGTGAGCTAAAATATCCCTATCTGCTAGTGACTGCAAACAAATCCTTCAAGCTCAGTTCTCCAAGCTTCTCTTGCCCAGCAGGACACACCTGCTCCTCGGGCCAGTGTGCCACACACTCACCTGTGGGCCAAGGCCAGAGGAGGGAAGGGAGCTGGAGTCCAAAGGGATTTGCATGCTCAGACTGTGTCTGTACAAGGAGAAAGAACATCTGTGTAACTTCAGCTGCCTAAGGAATGAGTAGGAATATCAGAAAATGGGAAAGGACCACAGCAAATCATCTGGTCTGGCCTCCCTGCTCAAGCAGAGTCTTCCTGGAACACATTGCACAGGATTGTGTCCATATGGTTCTGGAATATCACCATTGAGGGAGACTCCACAACCTCTCTGGAAATCTATTCCAGTGCTCGGTCACCTGCACAGGAAAAAAAGTTCATATCCAGGTGGAATTTCCTGTGAACCAGTTTGTCCCATTGCCTCTTGTCCTATTGCTTGGCACCGCCAAGAAGAGTTTATCTCCATCTTCTTGGCACCCTCCCTTTAAATATTTATATGCATAGAATATTCTTGTGCAGAAGTAGCTAAGGGAAAGTTAGTGCAACAGAAACATTGACAGTGGGGAAGAGTGTCATTGAGGCAGCTTTAGCCTTACTTTTGCCCTTAATGAAGACACGCACCCTCTAACAGCTGTACATTTTTCTTATATTGAGGTTCTCAGAACTGCACACAAGATTCAAGGTGAGGCCGCACCAATGCGGAGCAGACCGGGACGGCCGCTGTCTCTACTTAGGATATTTCGTGGCTCGACTTCTCCCAGGGACCCACGTTCGGGAGGCCTGAATGGGGACGAGCACAGGCCGGGGTTGGAGGGCGGGACGCAGAGGGAAAGGGGGGTGCGGCTTTTTTCACTTTTGGGGCAAATAAACAGTGGGCACCAGGAGAGCCCCGCCCTGCGGCCCGCCCGTTCCCGGCGCCGGGCCCGCCCCGGCCCGCCCCTGGCACGCCGGGACC